>JANHOG010000681.1:0-12855 GCA_027627325.1 Phlebia brevispora
GGGTCTGTGCGCGCGAGAGCGTGGACTCTATGGCGACGAGTGGGGCGGGCCTCGTCAGGGAGTCTGTGAGCTCTAGTATTCTGAACGTGGACCTGAGTTTGCTGGGGCTGGATGTTTCTGCGATCAAGCCGGCGACGTCGCAGGAGATGCGGCTGGGCGACTCGGACGAGGGCGTAGAGCTTTGGGAGGAGGACAAGAGTTGGCGAGAGAGCTCGAGCATCCGGTACGTATTTTTACGATTGATGGGTTCGTGTCTTACTTAGACGTCGCTTTCGTTATAGGGATAGTATCGGTCTGGCTTGTTGAATCTTTGGCGCTAGCCGGTAGATTGAGCCCATCCGCTACAGTGGAAAAGCAGGATGTACTGGAAATTCACATTCGGACTGTAGCGATACCCATTCCCTTATGTATAGGAACGTGTGCACTGTTTTCTTTGCGCACACTCTCTTATACTATACTACTGTACGGTACGTAGGAGTTCCCCACATTTAAGCCCAATTAGCATATTGTAGACCCGGAGCCAGCAATACCGGCCACTAGATGTTTCCCATCTTTGAATCGGACTGTCATTTGTAGCATTGAGACGTGTACTAAGGATGTAGCAGCTCCAATAATATAGCTCATCGCAATGTCAAGGGAGGAAGGGGACGATAGCGTCCTCACGACAGATCAAGACCAGTGATCGGCGGAACTTCCAGAACATTCACCCCACTCGAGATCGATCATTCGAAGACCTACATCAGGCACTTCGCTTCGTCGACTCGCTCTCGCAAACCTTCGACGCCACATAGGCGCGTTAACTTCCTCCTCGTCTTTCCTCCTTCCCCTGCATCAAGCTCTTCCTAAAAATATTCGAAAAGATGTTAGAACATGCCCCATGGCTGAGTTGGTTACAGCGTCCGACTGTTATACCCGATTGGGAAGTTTCTTCCCACGGGAAAGGCATCGGAAGGTCGTGAGTTCGAGCCTCACTGGGGCAGTAGTTTTGCCCTCTCTAGCTCTACTTGCGTTATGTTTTATCTTCTTGCAACCTTTTGCGACACGCTCAGGATAGTGGGAGCCTTGGGTATGGTTGAATGATATCCCAAAAGTCATGGAATAGCTCTGCACACTGGTTTTGAAGTTGATCATTGAGGGGGCCTTCTACTAGCTCCTACCATGTGTTTGCTGAACTTGACTCGACAGCAATGTAGGCTAGTTTCTCGATGTCTCGTATAGCAGTAGTTCAGTTATTGAACATAGCACATAAAAGTGTGCCACTAGTCTAGATATTATTGTGATCAAGTCGTTCTAATCTCCAACTTCGGCACGATCAAACGGAACACAAGAAAGTATCTATTCGGAGTCAGTAAATCCAGTGGTGAAAACCAATACGTTTATCAGGGAGCTGTGGATAGGGAAGATTGTGATTAGTAACCGGTCAACCTGAGGCTACAGATGGAACGAACCAGGTCGGCGTATAAGAGTGACCATCCTCCAGCCAATTCGTTGAGGAAGTCTTGCCGTCGAACATATCTGGGCCTTCTCAACGACACACACTGAGCGGCGTCAAAGTCAACTAGAATGACACGCTGATCCTTTAGGACGAGAATGTTACGCCGTTCAACGTCATTATGCTTCACGTAGCAGGCATGGACATCACATAGCGCACGGAGGGTGGTTGCCGCTATCTTCGTCGACACGTTGGCTAAAGAGAGGGGTTCCGCGTCTTCGATATACTCTAAGATGATGGCCTTTGGGGGTCGTATCAGATCCTTTAGGCAAGCGACATAGTATGCAGCGATCTCCGGCTCGTCTAGGTCTCCGAACCGCTCGGACAGCTCGTCGACAAGAGCAAAGGGAAGCTCAGTCCAGCCGTAGCACATGGGTACCACGCCTTTCTGGCACGCGCCGTAATGGAGCAGATGCGAGTACGCCTCCGCCTCCCGCCGGAAACGCACCATTGCCATCATTAGCATGCCGGGCTCTGAGTGACACATCTCCGCCGGGTCCGCGTCCAAGAACTGGCAGCCTGTGAGTCAAATGATTGCTGCATACATAATGCTGTGTTACTCACCACCTTCATTACGCGCACATTGTCCCCAATCATGATTTTAAAGATCGGGATTGTTCCCGTCGGGTTGAGCTGCTCGATGACTGTTACACCGCCACTAATGTCGATTTCTGAAAGGGGAGGAGGGACGGTGTAGGCAGTAATGGGAAGCACCGCCTTCTTCAACGTGTGATCGAATATCGTAACGGGATTCGTGCCGTACCACCTCCACAACGGATTCATGCCGTCTCGTTCGGCTTGTGCACGAACCGCCGCGAGGAACTCGGGTGTGTCATCGAGGTCCGTCGACAGATCCCTCGGCGCAAAGTTATGGAGGGGAGGGTCCCAGTCGTACAAACTCTTCTCGGGATATGCGGCAAGAACGTCTGGAAGAGTTGTGGATGTCATGGTACACTGTTACGAGGGACCTATGATGGATGAGCGGGTCGAACTTGCTTATGCGGCTCTAGTCCTTTTGTCTTAGGCACGAGCGCCGAATCTTCACGTGGGTGTGGCCAATAATCAGACATTTCTATAAGTTATTGTTGTTCATTGTCAAAGACGTACCGCACTTCTCCCTGCGGGATCAAGCCGGTCAGGATGTGGGTTTCCAGAGACGTTGAATATGCGGGGCTAAATGCACCTGAGCCCATTCTGCTTTGGTACCAATCGAACTCGAGAGCATTAATACATCAGTAAACCTTCACAGCTTCTGTAAGCGTCAATACAGAAGCTTCAGAGCCGTCAGAAAGCGCTACAGAGCGCTTCAAATGGGCGCAGACTCTCATCTCGCAGAAAGGTCTAAATCAGCCTACAGAAGCAAGGTTGCACCTCCCTACATGGCACGAACTGTAAGTCATTCTTATTTTTCTCAGATGCATATGGCACGTACTGCTCATAACTGGATGTCAATCAAAATCTACGAC
Organism: Phlebia brevispora; assembly: GCA_027627325.1. NCBI lineage: Eukaryota > Fungi > Basidiomycota > Agaricomycetes > Polyporales > Meruliaceae > Phlebicolorata > Phlebicolorata brevispora. Next base: position 2,959 of record JANHOG010000681.1, read on the forward strand.
TGGTGCATCAACCGTGGTAAGTCTTTCTTTTCGCTCCCAGAAGCGTCCGATGACAGGCGCTGCACATTTTACTGATGTAGTTGTGGCACAGCATTGAAAACGTTGTTAAGATGAGCGGACCTCCATCTTGCGAAATTTGGATGATTAATATATGGCGTGCCTAGTGTAGCTGAGCAAGGATACAGATATGCCTGAAGAGTGGCGAAAAAGCGGAACTTGTTGCGACCTGATCCAACGATTAGGGGTTGCAGAGACCGGTCGACCAAACTTCTCTGCATTGAACCTGCCTGTAAGCAGTCCCTTGGCGCCAAATCTCCATAAAGGCCAAAAAAATTTGCACAACTGTGTACTGGTTATCATGATTAGTCTGTCATCGAATTATTAAGTTAGTCGCAGCAGTCTAGTTTCGACTGGGGATGGAGAACACAGTTTTTGCCACGTCCCAGAGCCCACAGGCTCACAGACGCTGGCTTCAAAAAAGCCAACTTAAAACGAGCGCTCAGAGTCAGGCAACGCGGCTTCGTCCGACTACCAAGATGATTTCGACGGATCCTGAGTCAGTAACACTTCCATGTCCCGAAGAGAGTCTGCTCGACTAGGATCCTATATGACATGATATGGCGCTGTTTGAGAGACCGGAGAAATATGGCGAAGATGTGCGTGAACAAGCCGGAATTCGTTGCTACAGCTCGCGCACAAATCATAGTCACGGTAGAGACCGCAATGCTAAGTTGGAATTTATTCCGGTGCTAATCTATCGATAATTTTTGGCAGTGAGAGGCGCGTGCGAGATGTGCCCTTTACTGCCGTATACGAGCCCTTTACCACTGCTTCGCCTCCGCTCTGGCGTCATCTTCCTTGAGCAACTCAGCAACTACGAAAATACAGCGAAGTGGCGATCGCTTCGTGATATGCTTTGATTGTAGAGTGTGCGTTGTGCTCTCTCTAGCTTCCAGACATAGACTCTGAGGAAAAGACGGACGATCTTGACCCAGCCAATCGTAGAATGACGATGATGCGGTTTGAAAGGGAGATGGACCCGTACGACCATCTTCTGCACTGCGGTGCATGCCAGAAAGGTGTCGTGCCTATATGTTATGTCTGAGCTGAAGTGTCGCATTTGTAGGTCGTCGAACTCTCCCACAGCTTTGATACTATTCATAAACCTCTAGCTCGGGCTATCGCTAGGCACAAGCTGCACAAACGGGCCCGGAAAATGATTATTGGAATTTCCTCAGATGCCACGCCTCTCTCGATCCCTAACGTTACGCGGCAGATCGCTAAGGTTGCGTTTCGCCCCTTAGCAGTTATTTATCATTGCTACGTCAAACACAGCCATATCTACGGCCGTAACATCTTGGTTCTTTCAGAGATTCACGTGTTGTCTAGGTTGACTTTAACTGTGTTAACTGTTACTTGCCGGACCACCTGAAGCGGGGGAGTTGTTGATGGAACTTACTGAGGAATGGACATTTTTTACGGTGATCTGGTGCGCAATCCCTTACATTGACCGTTCTAGTACCTCTAATATGTTCCACGGCAGCTACCGGGTAAATGTATCGGCTTCCAGCTCTGGCTCTACTAAGTCGACGTTCTAAGGTACGCCGGAAGCTCTGTGCGGACCGGCTTGTGAATATCTTTCTGAGACTCGCTGCTCTGTTTCTACGCTCGACTTTTCCCTCTATGACACTCATGCAACGGTGCTCATACCAGACCCGGGATCATCAACGACCTGGTTCTCCGTACACGACAACAATAGCTTCCAAATATGTAACACTTTGGCCACAACCACGTGAAGATTTCTCAGCGCTCATGCATGAAATAAAGGGAGCAACGGCGAGCCAAACCGCTCACAAGTAATTCTTGTCAAAGCCGAAGAATGACATCCACCACTCTGCCAGCCGTACTTGCCGCCTACCCCGAAAGTAGCGCCTTCGACTGGAAACCATTAATCTATAACCTTGCGCCAGAAGATCAAACGGACGACCTCGACGACACGCCCGAGTTCCTCACAGCCGTCCGTGCCCAAGCGAAAAGAGATGGCATGAATCCACTCTGGAGATGGTATGGCGTAAATCCCGTCACGCTGTTCGATGAAACGCTGGAAGACGCCGATCTTCCTATGACTGCCTACAATACCCCGCCTCCCCTCTCACAGGTTGACCTTAGCGGCGTGGTCGCAGTCGTTGAGCAGCTCAATCCAAAGGGAACGATGCCTATGTTTAAGGTACGAATCGGAGACGACGTGCGTGTAATGAAGGTGGTGAGTAACCTATACCGTGGGGCTGTCATTTGACTTACAGTGCGTGACGTTCAGTTCATGGATGCAGACCGCGACGAGGTCGACCACCCAGATCGGGACATGCCATGGGTCGCCATGGCGCGCTTTCGGCGAGAAAAGGAGGCATATGAACACCTGCTCCACTACGGCGCATGCCAGAAGGGTGTCGTGCCCATGTGCTATGGCTGGGCCGAGCTCCCGTTTCCTCTAGTTGACGAGCTCTCTGAGCGTTTCGGGGACGAAGACGGGGAAGACAGGGTATCGCAAGACATCGCGTATCTGAAGTACTTTATGAGACAGCCGAAGGCCATCATTCTGGAGTACATTGAGGACACTGTTCCCCTTTCTTTGTCTAACGTCTCGACAGCGATAGCCGAGAAGACCCTTCGTGCGCTATGCGCCGTACACGCCTGTTACGTCCAGCAAAACGATATAGCAAGACGCAACATCCTCATCTGCAAGGATGAACGTGTAGTGCTCGTGGACTTCGACTTCGCGCGGTGTGTTTCAAAGAGGAAGCCTGATCGCGTCAGGCGTCAAGATTTGCTGAGCGAATTGGCTACAGCGTGGTCGCTCTTCTACGCAGATCTGGTATGTGCTCTGCTTGATCCCATGGAGGAGGTATGGCTTATGGGAAATTTTTAGCTGCCCGACAAACGGATCGACTTTCATCACTGGATGTACTGACTGAGAGCAGTCGCATACTGCGCTTCATACAATCCTAGTCATATTCAAGCTATACAATTAGCACGACTGTACTCGAACTATTGACCTGCTTCATGATCATCCGTGCAACTTGATGTCTTGACCGTCGACTTCAAGTCGGACCAATGAGAATCGACTGTTACTGTTTAGTTATCTTTTCCCACGCTGGTGTCTCGGCTTTTTTGAGTCCAGTCGCCGCACTTTGGAGCGTTTCCGTCCTACTTAGCCATGCCATTTATTCACTCAGAGGCCTGTTCACTTTTTCTCGTAGCAAACAAAGACAACCTACAGCTTGTCGGGACGTCACGCATGATGCATTGATGCCTGATCGCGACGGGGCGACACGCGACCGTGACAGGGACGCGCGACTCCGACTTGTTGACATTGCCACGAGTCATCAATTTATCTCGCACTTTATCTGGGAATGCTGCTGTATTTCTGTCCAACCGTCCTTTGAGTCTTCACGGATGTAAGTATCATCATTCGAGTATTCACATCGAGCTCTTACCTCCAGCCTGGACGACTTCAACTAATCAATAACTCACAGAATGACCATTGAACAATAAGAATGGCCAATATGACGCGTGGAAGAACAAGGCCAACATTGTGCGTGCTCAAAAGGAGTGGCTTAACAGATGGCACGCGGTAAGCCTCAGATCCTTCTCTACCGCATCGCCAACCTACTCTCTATCTTATTGCTCGCTCAATGACATCTACAACTCTTCCAGATGTGCTCGCTGCCTATCCAGAGAAAAGTGCTTTCGATTGGGATCCGTTACTTCACAACCTTGCACCAAACGATCTGTCCAAACTCATAGAAGACACGCCCGAGTTCCGTGCAGCCGTCCGCGCACAGGCTCAGAAGGATAGCATGAACCCATTGTGGAGATGGTATGGCACGAATCCCGTGACGGTGTTTGACTTGAAGCTGCAAGACGCGTATCTGCCTATCACCGCCTACACTACTCCACCTCCCCTCCCCCAAATCGACATGAGCAAGGACATCACAGTCCTCGAGCAACTGAACCTGGAGGGATCGACCCCGATGTTCAAGGTCCAGGTAGGGGACAGCGTCCGTGTGATCAAAGTGGTAAGCGACATGATCCTGTTCAGAGTTACAACGAGGTCGAGCTCACAATTGCCTAGTTCATGGATGCAGATCCTGAAGAGGTTGTTGATCATCCAGATCGTGACATGCCTTCGATCGCCATGGTACGGTTTCGGCGAGAGAAAGAGGCTTATGCCCATCTTCTTCACTACGGGGCATGCCAGAAGCGCGTCGTGCCTATGTGCTACGGCTGGGCTGAGCTTCCTTCTTCTCTAGTCGAGGAACTTTCCGAGCGCTTCGGGGACGTAGATGGGGCTGAACAGGTCTCGCAGGATATTGCGTGCTTGAAGGATCTATCACGACCGCCGAAGGCCATCATGCTGGAGTATATCGAAGACGCCGTTAACCTCTCGCTGTCCAATGTGTCGACGAAGATAGCCGAAACCGTCCTTCGTGCCCTATGTGTTGTCCATGCTTGCTACGTGAAGCACAACAACATTGCTCGACGTAACATCCTTGTCTTGAAGGATAAGCGCGTTGTGCTGGTTGATTTCGGTCACGCTTATTGCGTGTCGCGCAAGAAACCCGATTTCGTAAGACGGCAAGATTTGCTGAAAGAGCTGTCTAGAGCGTGGTCGTTTTTGTACGCGGACTTGGTGCGTGACGAATCTCTGTTGCCTTGGCAAGCTCTCATCCACTGATTTATCCCTATATGTAGCTCCCCGACCAACGAATTGACTTCCATCACTGGATGTACTAGCCTGGCAGGAGTCGTATGTCATGGTTCTGGATAATTGGTTAGGACAATTGAGCTAGAGATCTCCGTATGTTGAGTTCCTACTATAATTCTTCTATTTAGCGAATGAGTATTGCGAACCACGAATCAGAAGGCAAGATAATTCAAGGAACTCGGGTGTGTCGTCGAGGCCCGTCGACCGATCTCTCTGTGCCAAGTTATGGAGAAGAGGGTCCCAATCGTAAGCAGTCTTCTCGGGATATGCGGCAAGAACATCTGGGAGAGTTGTGGATGTCATAATACTCTGGCACGAGGAGCTTATGGGTGAGCGGATTGAACTTGCCAATGCGGCTCTAGTCCTTTCTGAGTCTGAGGCACAAGCACTGAACCTTCATATGGATGTGGCCAATAATCAGACATTTCGAAAAGTTATCGTTGTCCGTTGCCAAAGATATGATCAGAATGGCACAAGTTCCAAGAGACATGGGATACACGGGCCTAATACGCCTGGGCCTGCATGTTGGGAAATTCGGCACACCGACATATAGCGTTCTGGTTGAGGAACGTGCTTGCGGGGTATGGAAACGCTGAGCTTGTTGCTCCCTGATCCAGGCTCTACTGAGCCGGGATTTCTAACCACACATCCTCTCCCTCACTTCTTTACTGGATCATATACGATCGCTGGCTTGCTAAAATGTGCTCTTTGCTAAACTCACTGCTTCCCCAACCACTCCTACAATCAACCCTTCCTTGTGGCGACCACTTTCATATTGTCAGCGACCTAGCTCACCACCCATCGAGGATCCACGAGGCTCCCACTTGGGAAAAGTCCGTGAACAGAAGTACTGTAACGCATGTACTTAGCACTAGAGACAAAGACCTTTATCATGAAGGTCCGTCTTGTCGTGATTCGTCAATCAAAACTTTACCAGGCGACCTGTTCTTAGGAGGTTGTATCTCGAGGTTCCATAGCACCATCGAAAGCGTCAGAAAATCAGTCTATGTCGACGGATCAGGTTCGACACGACGAGTGCAGTCACATTCGGGCTGAAATCGCTCATTGACGTATAAAATGTATCCGTACCACATGGAAGACGCAACTAGAAACACAGTACAAGAGAGAGACTGTCCGCGCGGTACGCTCTGCGATAACGACTCGGAGAATCAAGGTACAAGGCGTAAAGAATATGTTGAAAACTTTGATAGCATTACTACATGATTACTGCAGTAATAGTAGACACTTCACTCATCCAGGTAGTGCACTGCAGGCGGCAACATGTCATTGTCGTTAGCAGCGAGCAAGTGGATGTACAAGAGCGCCAACATGCCACTGGGAGGCGGAGAAGCGTCTTCGGCGTCATCATTTTCGTCGTCATCGCTTCCGTCTTCCGGTGTGCGCTGCACGGTGCGCAATGGTAGTCCTTGAGTGGCGTGAACGCAGAATGGATTGTCGGGATCGCGTTTGAGGAGCACCACTTCTGCATCAGTGATCACATAGCCGTATCGTATGGAAAGACCGTTAGGTTGGATCCCGTTGTTGCTCATATAGAACCACAGCTGCGAGACGACCCTCCGATACTCTCTTCCAAGCGGAGACTTGTCTTTGTCAGCGCGAGCTCGCCAACTTCCACCAAACTTGTATGACGGCTTGATATCACCCGTGCATCGCGAGGTATAGTTGATCTGGTGATCAGACACCATAGCACACCGATCGGGCAAGAATCCGTGGACGCTCTGGCGAGAAGCGTTGGAACCAACGTCCGAGTACAGCGGTGTATAGTCCGGCTCTGGCCACTTTGGATGGTTGCGCGAGTGTAGGAAAGCCAAATAGCGGAGGGCATTTTCAAGGGTCGGAAACACCGATTCTAGGCGACTCGTTAGACCGTTTTCATGCTGAAACGGGGCGATAGCTGCGTGCCGTTCACCATCTAGAGGTGCAAATTTCGGGTGCTCAAGCAACTCGAAGTTATATGGCGCGTGTAGGATGGGAAATTCCTGTAGAATGTCGGCTACTGTAAGGTCCCACAATGGAATTTCCTCGACTTTGTCTGTATACGCGTGATTTCGAGTGTTGGCGAGATGAGGCTGAACAAAAGCCAAACACCATGTCAGATAGAATATGCTTGAGGATTAAAGCACGTACGCGATCCTGATCATCCACCGGAGGTTCCCAGAGAGGCGGTATGAATGGTGCAGAATAATTTTGTGCCCAGTGTCCTATACTGCCAACGCCGGATGGCTGACTAAATAGGATATTGTTTGGAATGGGGAAATTCGCAGTGGGATGTTCGAAACTCCATCTCGGCCATTGAGGGTTATTAACGTACGTTACGCCGCGTTTTGCAGCATCTGGATAGGGATTTTGAAACACACGGAGATTATAGACAACAGGACCCTGAGGTTGAGCCTGAGCCGGAGGGTTGGGAGCAGGATTGGGATTCAAGGGCGCATTCGGAGGCTGTGGATCATTGGGATTCGGTGGATCATTGGGATTCGGTGGATCATCAGGGTTCGCGTCGTCTGGGTTTGGGCCCTCCGGGTTCAGGTGGTTATCGGGGAGGGGGGTCCATGGCTGCAGTACGGTGTATGGCGGTAGAGGAAGTGTGTATGTAATGGCCGGCAGAGTGCTTCGATATTGGCGAAATACTTGAGATACGAGCCTCGAAGCTGCTTATATATTACGCGCAATTGCAGGCCAGTCGGAGGTCGAATGCAAAGTATGGATAACTCGTTCGCCACCAAATGGTATGGCTATCCCAAAGAGCTCCCATGTAGCGTGACATAGATGACAATCTGTCGGGGAGAACAAGTATTTGTCAGTTGTATTGAAGGCAGAAAGGATGCACACTCTGGCCTGGAGGTCATACCGCCAAACATCGGCGTAACGTATGCCAACGGCTCATTGACAACCCCCGAGGTCGAAAATATTCATGTCCCACATTGGCCCTTTCGTGCAAGAAGCTGTGTTGCATTACTTATCCATTCGTTGGCCCCGGCTTATGGTGGAGGATGCATCGAGAAATGGCAACAAACAACAATAACTTCCAAATATGTACCGCTGTTGGCCACATCAATGTTCAGCGCTCATTCATCAGATAAAAGGAACCGGAGCCTCAGTAGAAAATTTGAATCCGCTCACCATCAAAGCCCACTCGCAACAGTTCACCATGTCGTCCACTTCTTTGCTTGACGTCCTCAGTGCCTATCCCGAAAAAAGTGCCTTCGACTGGGATCCTTTGATCCATAATCTAGCGCCAGAGGATCAGTCGAAGGACTCTAAGGATACGCCCGAATTTCTCGCAGGAGCCCTCGTACAGGCCAAAAAGGACGGCATGAATCCTCTGTGGAGGTGGTACGGCACGAACCCTGTCGCCATATTCGACCGAAAACTGCAAAAGGCAGATTTACCTATCACAGCTTACACTACCCCTCCCCCTCTCCCAGAACTTGACATCAGCGCTGGCGTCACGGTTATCGAACAACTCCACCCGACAGGAACGACTCCGATGTTCAAGGTCCAGATCGGCGACGACATGCGGATGATGAAAGTGGTAAGCCATAGATCATGTATGCATCATTGCTGCCTAACTTACGAATGTCCAGTTCATGGACGCAGATCCGGATGAAGTCCATCATCCAGACCCCGACATGCCTTGGATAGCCATGGTACGCTTCCGGCGAGAGAAGGAGGCGTACGCACATCTGCTGCACTATGGCGCGTGCCAGAAAGGCGTAGTACCCATGTGCTACGGTTGGGCTGAACTCCCGTTTCCCCTGGTTGACGAGCTCTCTGCGCGGTTCGGTAAAACCGAACGGGACTGCGAACAAGTTTCGAGGGACATCGCGCGTTTGAAGAACCTGCTGCGACCACCGAAGGCCATCTTCCTGGAACTCATCGAGGATGTTGTGCCCCTCTCGTTGTCCAACGTCTCGACGAAGGTAGCCGAAGCGGCTCTTCGTGCACTGTGTACTGTCCACGCCTGCTATGTCAAACACAACGACATTGCCAGACGCAATATTCTCGTGGTGAAGAAGAAACGTATCTTGTGGGTTGACTTCGACAGTGCGTACTGTGTATCACTCAGGAAGACCGATCGCGTCAAACGGCAGGATTTGCTGGACGAGCTGGCTACGGCATGGTCGTTCTTCTACGCTGACCTGGTAAGTGCACTATTTGGTGTCTGAGTGCGAGCCCTTACTTACGATTATTCCTCTTTTCCTGAAGCTGCCCGACAAACGTATTGGCTTCAATCACTGGTTGTATTGACTTGCTGCGGATGTTGCATTCTGGTCTTCCGATTTTGCTCTAGGTTAAGAGTTAGTCTAGTGTTTCTCTGTAGTCACGAAGTGATGCATATGTCGTGCTATCTCATGTGGGGTCTAAGGCTTCGCAGCGCCCAGCTCTTCCGCGAACTTCCTTTCTACGTCGAATTGAACGGCCTCAAAATGTCAGTGAGGCCTAACCAGGTTGGGTTAAGTAATTGAGGCGAGCTCTGTGTACCAGCACTCACTTGAGAGCATCATTCTTGCTCGCTAGCCTTAGAGCAAGCTTCTGCCCGTTGAGCAAGACAGGCGTCTATAAAGCGTCTATCATGCGCTTCTTTGTGCGTGTTTGTCCAGCGCTGCGGGCTTCAAGTACTAAGTACTAAGTACTTGCACTCAACTTACGAGTATTCTGAGCGCTTGATGGTACGCTTCAAACATAACATCCAACTACGCGAAAGCAGCAAGCAGAAGCGTTATGCGGCGAGCAAGCACCGCCATCAAAGGCAGCACTTCTCGAGTGATTAGAGCAGATACAAACACCTCTTAGACGCAGGACTTGTGAACGTTGTCGAGTAACAAGTCTCCACGCTGATCTACTGCAGATTGTAGTACTACTAGATTGCCAACGAGGTGCACCCTCAGGAGGCAGCTGAATAGATCGTTCGATACCAAGCAACTCCAACCATTCTCAGCGCAATCCGCCGATGATTCATCCACACGCGCGCGAACTGAAACATCACCGATGTATTACACCAGTCCCCGTCCTTGAGCTTCATTCATCACGTATCCACTTACACATAGATAACGACCATGCCATCTGCGACGCGCCACTCCGCCTTCGCGCCGTCCACATCAAAGTCC
>JANHOG010000682.1:0-12850 GCA_027627325.1 Phlebia brevispora
ACAAGCCCCTCTGCATCAATGGCCAGGATCCTCAAAGCGGCGGAGCCCCATTCACTCCCTGCGCCGCGCCCCCCCTTCATACACCACCCGAGATCGACATCGACCGATTCTGCCCTGTCACGGAAGCACCACCCCATGCAGCCGTCACTGCCCTCGAGTTTCTCATGCGATATAACCTCGGAGCATCAGGATGAGTCTAAAAAGTCAAAATCGATACTGCGTGGCATTCTTCGAAAATGAAGTGATGTTGACGGTCTGGTATTTCCTGCATATACACGCATAATACGCAACAGGTTGCCTCTTCTCATATACATTGCACTCACAGTCATTCAATAAAGAGCTCACATTATCCCGTTCGCGGTTCATTTCATCTCGTGCTATCTCCTCGCCCATTGGACATGTTACTCATCCATCTCAATCACTCGAAGCTTTCGTCGCTTTCCGTTACACTCATCAACAGCCTGCATGTGCGTTCACTAATTTATACAATTAGGATTATATTGGTATCATGGTACAACATGCATGTATAATACTAATGTAGTCGTCCCCCAATATCCAAAATTTCAGAGGTATGTAACATATGGTCGAGACGATAAAGCAAAGCTAAGATTACGTGATGATTAGCTAGGGAAAGATGAGATGTCTGGTCATTGCGGAGTCTCAGAACTGAGTAGTCTCTGTATCAACTTCTGAACCTCCGATGCGACATCCTCTGAGGTGCTGCGTACTGTCAAACGGCAAAGCTACAGGGAGAGTTAATACGCTTGTTGCTTCGTTGCGGAACAGAGATGCATACCTTCGCTTCTTTGTTTGGTTCCAACCGCAGTAGGCAACCAACTTTACCATCTACGGATGTGTGGAGGATGCCCGCAGCAACGGTATTGGTAGGATTTGGGTCAATACCCTCCAAAACACTCAATGCGCAGCCCGCGATGACCTGACGTTGCTTCGTGAGGTCGACGTGCCCCGCATCATTCAACACGATAGGGAATATGCTTTGAGACTCCCGCGGCGGTCCTCCGATGAGCTTCCACCGCTCGAAGAATTCGGCCGCACCCAGCTTGACATGCTCTATAAATTTGTTGATGACAATGGGTAGACGCATCGCGACTGCTTGGTGAGAACCGGCAAGGAAGGAAACGCTCAAGATTGGAGGTGCGGTGAAGACCTTCTTGCATTCAATGTTCACTAGCTGTTGCGTTTGCGTGCGGGGAGCAATGACGCTTGGTGCGATCTTGGAGAAAGTGGCTGTGAGGGCATCGTGGTCTTCTACGTGAAGAGTAGTAGTAAACGACGTCAATGGTGCTGATATTTTGTTGCCGATATAGATCGCGATTTGGCCTATCGGTCCATGGTATCTGGACTTGATGCCAATCTGGATCTGGACGTCCTCATACAAGACGCCTTCCGCGTTCCAGGTGAGTCTATCGTACCAACGGTCCACGTTCGGGTTGGTCGAAAGTCGTGGGATGCCCTTCTCAGCTAAAACGGCAGCCGAAGCATGCTCCAAATCTTCTGGGTGGTGAGCGCCACTAGGAGACGACGTGAGGTCGAGGCCCAGTAACGAGTTAGTGATGTCTTGAGCAGCATCGACTTTCGCGACACCGTGGCCATTTACGTCGCCGAGAGTAGGTTTCCTCGTCAATCTCCTGGATGTCTGGCGTTCTAAGTTCGCTTCGATACCCCCAACAACCCAAGTGCGCTTGTCTTCTGTATCCAGTTGCTTACGATTCAAACGTCCTAGAAGGGCGCTCTCGCGAGGTGGGAACGGTGGTATCTCCTCGCAGACGTTCTGCAATAGTTCATCCTCGTCTGGCCTGGTAGCGAGTGCATAGAACTCGCATGCTCGTTGCTGCAGATCGACGTCGAGTACGTGTCGATATCGTTCGAACACGTTGACGAGTTGAGGCTTAATTTCGGGGAAGACATTGACCCATTTGATGTAGGTGGAAAGTAAGAGAGCACGAGTTGGCGCCATACAAAATTGCGATTTGGAATGGAGGACCTGGAATTGTTCCATCGGGCTGTATCCAGGTTCGTTCGCAATGACGTGACCATACTCCCCCAAGATATAGCCTAAGGTCCTTGCATCAATATCCGGAGTGTCAATAATCTCGACAATGCCTACGTACCGCCAACTTTCACCATACTCTCGTGCGCAGTAGGCGACTTCAAATATTCGAAAACGACCCTGGCGGCATATGGTTGGAGGTCTTCGGTGTTTGTGACGATCTGTACCACACGATACCAGACTTCGTCCCCAACATGATCGCCAGCAGCACTTATCAGCTCCAGGATGGTGTCAACATACCACTTGTACGTGCTGGCATACTTCTCGGTGAGGATGGCAATCTTCAACACCATTTCCTCTCGAAGGCCGTAATCAGCGATTTTGAGGTATCGGAGAAGTTCCCCCACTATAAGCTCAGAATTGTCGATGTCGCACATGCTGTATAGCAAGTCGAGTGCCCGTCTGCGTACGGATATATCCTTGTCGCGTAGTGACAGTATGATAGTTCCTTGGTGTCGTTTGATGGCCTCCAAATGATCGGTTCGGGCAGCAAGATGTGCCATGGTATCCAGTCCTAGATACCGTACGTTGGTCTCCTTGGAGCTGATGAACCTAGCAAGAAGAACTGTCGCAGTATTGACGAGGGGAGAGCTGGAATCTAGATGGATCGCAAGACTGATAGCTTCGAACAGTACGGCGTGTTGGGCGTTGTTGTGTTGGACATTCCGAGATTGCTCAGCAGAACTCTGCATGATAGTCTGTAGGACCTCGAATAAAATCTGGCGGAGGGTGGGATCATCTGAGACCAACAAAGTTAGCTGAGGATACGTAGAGTGGCACGCTGCAATACCTGTTGGGGGATAGTATTGCAGTAAACGCAGTAGCTTGACTTGAAGCCATGGTGAAGGGACCTTGTAGTAAGCATATGTGGCTGCGTACTCGTGTTCAACTACTAGCTACGCAGAGGTCCGATCAGCTGTCGAAGATGAACAAAAACGAATGTACCTACTCGATTCAATCGATCCACTGCCTTCTGATAACACACAGCATATGCTTCCAGGTGGTCCTGTGCTAATGCCATTACTAAACTCGTAACGCAGAGGACAACACCCTAGCGGGATCACAAAATCAGAAGTAGGAAACAATAGTGCTACTGAGCATTCCCTTACCAGGTCCATCTCGTCCATCAGGGATACTATGCGTAGGGCCCATTCCGCAGCCGGTATTACTTCCGGATGTTTGCGGTAAAGTCGAAGTAATGTCAAGGCTGCTTTCTTGCGCACAAAGTTCTGCGACGTACTGCGCTATGTCAAGCCCCGCGTATCAATCAGACCATGCAGATGGGCTCACGGTGATATCAACAACCGATGAACGTCTTCGGCCAGGGCTTCAGCCATCTCCTGCCCTCCGACATTAGCAATTGCGTGGAGGGCTAAGCAGTTGTATATTTCATTGTTGTCATTTAGGTCTTTCCTAATGGAGTTCACAACGAGCCGGAGGAAATCAGAATTCTCGTGCATTAGCAGAGTGACGGCAAGGTAGCCCTGGGACGATGCGTTCAGTATAGGAGGAATGATAGCAAAGACATTCAGGAAACATGTCACGCACGATCTGCTTTTCGCTGTATTTAGAGCTCGAGATGAGATTGACCGCCTCCATGTGCCCTACATCGACCTTGTAGCCAAGGATGTAGGTGAAGATGACCTTCGCAACGTATCTTCGAGTTTCGTTCATATGAGTGACAATTTCTTCCATGAGGGATGAATATCCTCACTTTTTCTTCTGATATCCGTCGAGATTGCCCTCTGCCACAAATGAGCTATTAAGCCATACCTGCAGGGAGACGGTGTGCATACCTTTGAATCGCTTTCTGATGTTCGCCATCTCCTTGTTAATCCTCTTCTCCTCTAGTTCTCGCACTCTTGCCCCACGTATATCCGCAATGAACTCGCATCCCTATCAGCACGAGGTCACAAAGGGTACCGTCGTGTACTTACTTGCGTCAATCCTCTCATAGACGTCGCCATCTCTGCAAGTCCTTGAGTCCCTTCGAGAATAAGCCAGTGTTTTCGGGAGAGTCGAGCAAGTTGCGGTCGACGGGCGAGTCCAGGCGAGGATTTACGTAGATGGGGGGATGATGAAGTTGATGCCCGGTAGCGTTGCCTGTACGCTGCTCACCGAACCCAGCGCCGCCTGTGCGCTCAGAAACCAGCTCAAGCGCGCGACCGATCACCCACGTGGGAAACGGAAGACCCCGATCACTGTGAGCCAAGCGCGTCCATCATACTAATTACCGGAATTCATCCCTATGACACCGTCCACCACCTACAAGCTGGGAACTGAGAGGATCATATTCTAATGTTCTAAGACCGCTATGTCAAAAATATACAGTTGTACAGTATGCGAGGCATTAAATGCAGCTCGCAAAAAAAAATGCGACAGACACAGACATATCGAAAGCAGTACGGATAAGCTAAATAGTAGACGAACAAGGCTACCGCAATCGACTTGGGGTATTCGGGCGCGAGTGGAACAATCCACTGTTTCCATATTGTGGCGTCGTATAACCGGACCGTGTCCCGCTAAGTGGAGGCAAGCGTCCAGGGCGCCAACCTGGTGAAGCCAGCGGTGTGCCCGGAAGGGAATTATGCCTAGACTGGTTGGCGATACGGAAGTTGTCGTAGTCGCTGAGAATCCTGGATATGTCGCGTGTCATAAGATCCAGCTCCTTTACTTCCTGTGATGTCAACGCAGCAGGCCCGTTCGAGTCGTCTTCATCGCCTGACTCGTCTTCTGCTTCATCGCGTCGGGTAGGCCTGTTACGATTGCGGGTCTTCGACTGTGCTTGGATTATCCCTTCGAAGACACGAAGCATGGAGGATTCCATTAAGACCTTCAAACGCTCAAGATCATCCAGCGCGTCCAAGCTGCCGATGATGGGCAACCAGCCGTCGCATTCCAATCCTCGGCGAGTAACTTCGAGATGATAGGCACCGAACAGAATGTACGTCAGAGGATCCAGACGTGTGGTCGTCAACAAATAGATGTTCGGGGTGCCTTGATGTACGACCGACATGTTCTGTCGCTTCTCGGAGAACGCAATGAGTTCCTTCTGCTCTTGGAACTCCCCAAGATCGATGCGCTTGCGGTTGTTGACACTGTTCGGGTGAATAAAGACGATCTGCAAGTTATTTTTTTAATGGTCAGTTTATGGTTACTGGACAGCCAAATAACAGTACACTGACCTTATCTCGAGCCGTGCGGAGAGCCCTTTCCCCAGTCCTGACGGCAAAATTAGGTTGAGAGGCGATTGCGATCAACGCCGCGAGCACAGGGAGACACCTGGAGTTTTCATTCAACTCCGGGGGTACGGTGAGATGGTTCGTATTGCGGGGCATGCCGACATTGCCTCCGGCGGACACCTCAATGACACCAATGTCATAGAGGATTTGCAGGAGTTGCGTCTTGACTGACTGGACTTGCAGCATGGTCGGCTTGGCGAGGAAATTCTCGATGCAGAAGCGGTTCGCTTCTACGTATAGCCCTCGCGACTGCTTCTCCCACCAGACGTTGTAGGCCTCCAACATTGCCAGTGCGTCTGAGCGGAAAGTCTCGGGGCTGAACGAGTTCTTGCGGGCGAAAGACTCGTTCTTCAGATGCATGGGAGAAAGGAAGATCTCACGACCGGTCAACAACGCTGCAAGCGTGAGCGCCGGATCAAGGCATCTGAAGAAGCATCCATAGAGAACCAGCCGGCCCATTTGTACGTCGAGAGGTAATTGAAGGAGGACACGACCGAGAGAGGTCAGGTGTTTGTTGCTGTCCAAAGCACCGACCATCTGCAAGGAATTGACGGCAGCGACGACACGTTCAGGAGGAGGAGGCTCTATTGTCGCTTCCAGCACTTCCTCGACAGTCATACCAGGGAAGTTCAGCGCCTTGACGTGCATGACGACATTGCTCAGATCCACCCTCTTCATCTCCACGGTCTGGTGCGTCTCAAGCGCATCGGCGCGCACACGGGACAAGAGTCCGTAGTACTCTCCTGGCCGATGTCTTCCAGCACGGCCGGCTCGCTGATTGAGGTTCGACTTTCCGACGGGTGCAGATACGATGGCAGAAATACGCTTGTCGGGATTGTACCTCTTCTCCTTGATCCTGCCCGTATCGACGACGTACACCACGTCAGGGATAGTGACAGATGTCTCTGCAATATTGGTAGACAGGATGATGCGACGCTGGCCCTCGGGCGGGGGATCGAAGATGACTTGTTGCTCCGCGACTGGGATACTGGAATGGAGACAATGGATGGAGTAGTCCTTTGACTTGAAGTCGATACCGAGCTGTGACTCCAACAATGTCTTCTGTACACCAGAGATATCGTCCCAACCGGGGAGGAAAACGAGTACGTGTCCATCCTTCGAGTTGCGAATGACGTGCGTGATGGTGAGAGCGATGAGGGGCCAAGGGACTTCTAGGTCCTCATCGCGGCGAGAGGATGTCTGCTGTGGACGTCGAGCGCCCACAGCTTCATAGAGGGCGAGCAAAGCTGGTGGCGCTAACTCCGCACTGAGGTACTCCTGCACCTTTGGCTCGGACCAGATCCACTTGGTAGAAGGATGAGCGGTGGTAGCGACTTCGGACAGGAACTCGTCAATGAAGTGTTTCTGTACTGGGAACGAACGACCCGGTATGTCCGTCACGCCTGCGGGTTTACCTTCGTCGTCCGGGAAGTATTGCTGAAACAGCCCAGGATCGATGGTCGCGCTCATGAGGACAATTTTAATGGGTTTACCTCGGGCTTTGCGATCCGCGAGGAGACGCTTAAGCACGACTAGAAGTAAGTCCGTGTCGACGTCTCGCTCGTGTACCTCATCGACCAAGATGTGTGTAACATCGTCGAGAGCGCGAACATCCTGTTCGGTGCGAAGGAGGTCATTTTGCATCCGCTTCAGGAACGTACCGATGGTGCAAAACGTGATGCTTCCATGTGGCCTAGGCATTTGCGCCTCAAACCGTACCTGGTATCCGACCGAGTCGCCTACTCGCTCACCTCTCTCCGCTGCTACACGGTTAGCAACGCTGATAGCAGCGAGTCGACGAGGCTGAGTGCAAATGATGTTACACCGCGATCCTTGGTCCTTGGAGATCCATTCGTCCAAGATTAACTGAGGTATCTGAGTCGTTTTTCCGGATCCTGTAGCAGCCATGCAAATCGTAACGTCATGATTCCTGATGTGTTCCAAGAGAGGCTCTGCCTTGGTGTATACAGGCAGGCTTGCGCGAGTTTGTCTCATCTTTTCCATGTGAGGATCTTCGAGGTACCGCTGTCGCCTTTCTTGGAGCTTCCGAGCCTTGTCTGCTAAGAAAGTTTCGGTAGCCTTGCGACGACTTGGCGGCACGTATAGAGGTGTAGGAGTTTGGTTTTGTTCCATAGAAGCAGGATCGTCGTCGCCCGTCATTAGTGAGGCGAGCCTCGGCCTGTTCTTGTACAGCGAACTTCTTTTGATATCCGCGCAGAGATCCTGAATCGCATCTTCCAGCCTGTCATCTAACTGAAGTGTTACCGGAGGTGCTAAGCCCAAGTCTTTCCCAGTCTTGGCGTCCTCCACGAATTTCTGCCACAGCTCCGCATCACAACTCTCCAGATACTTTGTGACGTCCACGTAACAGGTTTGGAGCGCTCCCTTCTTGTTAGTCGCGGTTCCCAAGCCAATACGCCTCCCGCCAACAGTCATTACGGCCTCCCATATGCCTTTCCGCTCCGAAAATGTAAAGTCCGGCTTCCCGAATCCAAACCTGCGGCAATAATAGTCCATAAACTGTCGGGCACGCTCGTAGTCAACTACGCTTCCATCTGAGAGGGTCTCTTCGGTTGATGATAACTCGGGCTTCGGTTTCTTCGGCGGCTGCATCTATAAGAGCTGTAGTAAGATGGGAGTAACGAAACAGGGAACATCGAACACTCACCAGGTCTTTTGCGTCTAGCAGATATATCATATGGAGAGCAGACAGTCGCTCTGCTACTTTCGGCTTAGAATCATCCCCGTATGAAACGTATGTCTCGCCTTCGAACTCGATAGTGAGTTTCGATCTATACCGACGTTGTCATTATACGACTGGTGGATTCCAGTGGTAGCATTATAACACACCTCATGATGGTCTTTCCATCGGTGTCGTATTCTTTCGAGGAAATGAACTGAGGTTGGGTACCGCGTGCGGTGCACCAGTTAAGGATGACGGACTTGGCGTTGGTCACCCATCCGTCTTTCAGCGGTTTCGTTTCATATGCCTCCTTGATATATGCTTCGGTGTAGAGAGGTCCAGAAATTGTGGGCCGGTGCCAGTCACGTCCGCCATCTCGTCGTTTGCCAAAAGCCCTAGAAGAGCCAGACCCGCGAAAGGAGCCACCTCCGCCTTGCGGATGATGATGCCCTCTTGGCTGAGAGCGATTGTGAGACTGTGGTGGTGGCATGGGAGGTTCCAGTCGTGCAGCCTTCGCCGGTCGTCGAGGAGGGTTGTCGGAGCGCAGGCCGAAACCTCTTAAACGCGATGATGAAGAGGCTTCTGGGTAAGAGGACTCGGCAGAGTCGTCGTAGGCGTAAGCTTGCTGAGAGTGTGACCGCTTGAGATGAGCGGCAGCGGCAGATGAGGATGAAGATGCTTGTCGTTCGAATGACATGAGGAGGCGTAGCCTTTGTCGCGGTAAGAACAGGCGCATAGGTATCGTTGGTATTGTCGATGCCCGCCTGCTATATAGACCAAATGTTACTGGCCGCGGCCAGACGCAGAATTCGATAGAGATTGACCTCGTCCGACTTCAACAGAGTAGCTCCCCTCTGAGCACGCACTGTGCCCTTCGTAAAAAATTATCTCCCCCCTAGCTTCCAGTCGAGTAGGTCGATGAAGATGTGAAAGTCTTTCTTTTAAAAAAGGCCTCAGCCAAAGCTCAGCGGCGCCAATAACGGCCGGTCAAAAGTTGCTAGGCGCCCGTCATCGCACATGCTCGGCAGTTACCGGATGTAGTACAAGCAGCAAGCAGGGAAGGGATTTACATTGAGCACAATCTATCTATGTTGCACAGAAAGTGAAAGATACAAAGGTATCGTGATACAGTTCCAAACGTCCAATTAGTGGTCAAAGGGCTGGTTCGGCCACGCCTGAGCCGCCTGGTCTATACCTTGTAGGTACTTCAAGCGTATGGTTGCTTCCTTGACCGCTCCCCAGTCTTTGTCAGCTACGGCAGCAGACAGTCTGGGCAGAAGGTCGTTGATTTTGGCTGTAATTATATCATGGTTAACTCTGCGAGCCTCTCCCGACGAATGGAGCGAGCCCCACGTACAAAGATTATCCAGCCGTATTTGCTCGACCTGTGTGCGGTCCTCTGCTCCGTCCAGTTCTTCACGCGTCTCCATAACTTCCATGATCAACGAAGGGTCCTCAATATTGTCCTGCTCCTCTATAGGCACGCCTTCAAGCTGCAGGATGTATTCGGCACGAGTATAAGGGTTTGTGAGTATTCCGTATGCTCTGTTCACAATCCCAGACATTTCTGCAGCAGTTTCCTGTGCGGTCTGAGAGGACATTACGTTAGAAGAAACGCCATTGCAAGAAAATTGAACGCACATCTCCCTTCCCTGACCATTTGTCTGGATGTATTATACGCTGAAGATCCCGGAAGCTCTTCTTCAATCGTACCAGGTCTACGTCGAACGCGCTGCCATCGTATGGCACATTCAAAACATCATAGTAGGTTGTAGATGAGGGTAATCTAGTGATATATGAACAATTTGGACACGCTGGCAGTGATGTCGGCAGCGGCGAGGAACATTGTGGACATGTCTTCGGTAGCGCTTGTCTGGTAGCAGACGCACTGAACGCTCGCCGATTCTGGTCGCACAGATGAGAAGTCGACCTGTAAGCAGTCGGCAGAGGTGGACGGGCGCAAATATGCGCGGCAGTGAACGCACAGACGGCGGGCTTGGCTGCGAACCGGAGGGAGAGTCTGGAAGCAGATGAACGCAACATGGCAAGTCGGTAAATCGTTACGTAACGTCTCGCATCAATTGATTTAACCATCCAGCCCCTAGGCTAGGGGTTTCTTGATGTCATCTCCCGATGTGCGCTTGATGGACTTGTTGCCTGACCATGACAGACTCAGTGACCAGTGCAGCAGCTGGCCCATCCAATGCCAATGTTGTTCCTCTTCCAGACACCGTCAGACCAGACGCTTCGTTTCAATCAGACAGCGTACGGAAACGTATATCTTCGAAGCGGTCTATCCTCCATTTAAGGAGGAAGAAAAGGCCCAATGATCGGGCCATCGAGCACCAAACTCCCGCACACTCAGAAATATCGGAAGACGAGGATATTGATGTTCTACAAATGCCATTTATACAGCTTGGAAACACCGTTGTGTATTCTGCCGCCCTCGAAGAAGATTACAGCAAGGACGTATACAGATGGGCAATCATGTACGAGAATCAAAGAGGGTATGGCTCCTTGCCTCTGCTCGTGGTGCACGATAACATCTCAGTCTTAGAATTACACTATTTTCTACGCCATACTACTCGTTCCAGTCTCTCTTACCGACAGACCCCCCAGCTTTCACAGTACCGTCTACTAAGTCCGTGCCGCAAGGCCAGCCCACAGTCTCGCTCGACACCTATCAGCTTCCCGATGGGACCTGGCGTTGGGTCTCGCGGGCCTGGATGGTCGATATGCGCGGCGAAGGTCAGACGCAGTACGACGGCTTCGAATACAATTGGTTCTTCCGGACCAAACACTGGCGCCCTGAAGTCGGGAGTTTGAGTGCAGGTGGCTGGGTTCGGAGAAGACGTTGGGTGAGGCTCATGGTGCGGCCCGCCCTGACTGTGAAGACCTCCGAGGGTACTAGCGCTGCACCCACGCCCCACTTGCTGTTCCAGAACATCATTCACCTGGAGCACCACGAAGTCGGCATGACGCGTCCGCCATCTGTCGTGACTGCACCTAAGGAAGAAACAGAGAGTGTTGTCAGTCACGAGCACGATATAGACGTATGGCAAGGAGATTTGGAGGGCGATTGGGAACGATGCCATGCTGTATTGAAGAAGCCCGGTACCGATGGAAAACGATTAGAATTATGGAGGCATTGGCTGGGTTTGCCAACTCAGGTTGGTAGACCAGTACGATGGACGGAAGACGAAGGTCAGCACACCCCGGAGGTTTCGGGGAAAGATGCAGCAGGCAGAAGAGCGGAGGAGCTCGGTCAACAGCCCGAGAAGCGTCAAGTCGCTCCCATTTTACGCAATCATGTAAGATGTCAATTCTCTTCTGAAGGCATTCATTAACCTCGGGTATAGGCAGTAGAAATTTTGGATCTATTCATCTACCCTGATTCTCGTGCCCATTTCCTTGAGATCGTAGGCCTTGCTGACCTTTTGCCCGATTTGAACGCCGGACTGGGCTTGTCTTATCCTACACAGATACTCGATTTCTACAGTTCCACGCAGAGTTTCCACGATCTACTGGCTGTAGACATGCCTGCTTCGTTCCGATCAACCGTGCTATTGACCGATACCCACGATACCTCACCACATTCTGGACAAATGTAATCATATACTTAGATAGAATTCGAGTTTATCTCTGCTAATTCAACTATCCATATAACTCTCAGGTTCAGCGGCATGAGCATTCGCGTCTATGTCATGCTCAAAGCGTTCACTTGGTGAGTGTTAGCCGCTCCGATATCGTTGTCCGTTGCTGATTCCAGATTTCAGATCTACTCATACTGCACCAATTGTACAAAGTGTCATTCAGCTACATTCTTTGTGAGGCTGAGCTTTACATACTCCGGGGTCGATCGAAGGAATGACTTCCATGCCAGGATAGCACTCTTCGATGGCTTGATCGTCTCGCATTTAGTAAAACCTCCCAATCTGTGCAATTTTCAGAAAATCAACAGCTTGGGACCTGATCGTCAGCAGTGTCAGCCTCTGCATCCCAAGAATGCATAAAAGCCTGTCCATTCGCACCGTTTCCTCAGGCTGGTCCTTTCTTCCCTACCACCACCTGCTTTCTCCTCACCCCGGCTTGGTCGAGGGGACAGCAGCATCCACCCTCCGCGGCTTCAGCAGGTGTCCGCCCTCCCACTTGCACACCCCTCCCCTCTTCCTTACTCCCGCCCTCGTCGCGGTCTTCCAACATACTCTCGATACTACGTTTTGCCTCGACCCTCCCCAAGCATTTCCGTATATGCCGAGGATCGAGAGTTACCTTTCCATGACACGTCTTCAACCCTCGTCTCTTCCACTCGTCGGCCGACGACTGGTTGGGATGATGGGACCCGCAAGCTCGGGCTGGTTTTGTTCGACGTGAAGGTAACTGCAGATGTTTAATCGAGGTTAGTATCTTGTGTCCTACCCATAGAGTCCGAGGCTGACAGACTGTTGTGGTCACACCTAGGTATGGACCGGCGACTATCTTCAACCTTCCTCTTCTCCGCCATCACCCCACCCCTACCTACTATACGCTTTAGTCCCTCTTCATCACCGCCAGAGCCCATCCTTCACTACCGCTGCAGCCCTTTCCTCGTCACCGCAGACCTCCTCCCCCTTCCTTCCTTTCGCCATACCCCTTCGGGTCTTCCTCCTTCCTCTCTTCCGCCGCCACCTCCTCGGGCTTCCTCCGCTTCATTTCATCCGCCACACGTCTTCGGGACTCTCCCTCCTCCTCTTATCCGCCATGCCCCTGCTCGTCACTACTACTCCGCCATAGCCCCCTCTTCATCACCGCAGACCTCCCTTCCTCTATCCGCCACACCGCTTCGGGGCTCTCCACCTCCTTCTACCCGTCAAT
>JANHOG010000683.1:0-12849 GCA_027627325.1 Phlebia brevispora
GCGAGACGTCGAAGTCGTCTGCGTCGACTGCGCAGCGATAGCGATGTCTGAAAGTCAGAACATGGAAAGGAACGGTTATGGTGGAGTGGACCATGCTCACCTCCGCCTGTACTCCTGTCCCCTGTGCTAAGCGCGAGCGTAAGATGCACCACAGAAGGGCTGATGGTGCGCCAGAGCTCTCTGTGCGCGTTTGCATCAGACTCCCAAATGTCCCAGTGGGTGAGCTCGAGCGTTGTCACCGGTTGCGCCGCAGCGGTGATTATGGGCCCGAATATGCGAACAAATTTCTCGACGCGGGCGCACGACACGAGGCGCAGCGTCTCCAAGTTCATATTGAGGCCATCACCTAGATTTTGCTGCTCTGACGACACGCTGCCATCCGGTATAAGCTCCTGGAAGCTTACACCCTGCAGATAAAGCGCTTTTATGTCGGAAAAGAGCGACAGAAGATCCAGGATGCCGTCCATTTCACGCCAGTGACGATAGATATTCATGACGTATTCGAACCGATGTAGAGTGCGCTGGGAGGCGAGACCGAGCGCCTGTATGGCAGCGCGACCACATGAGTGGAGACGCACGTCGAGGAGGTGTAGCACGCGCAACTGCGGCAGGCTATCGATGACTTTAGCAACGAGAAGGACGTCGTGCGCTTCTCTGTCTCGAGAAATTTCGGGATCTAGGCCCTCCGTGCAGGCGTCCCGAGGAAAGAAGACCCTGAGGTCTTTAATCAACGGCTGGAATTGCGGGAATGCCGCGAGGAAAGCCACGAAGTCCTCCAGACGCCGGTAGTGGCGGGAGGCAGCATTGATATAATGCTTTCGCCGAGGATCGCAGTACATAGCGACAGTGTGGTAAAGGTGCGGGAGCGTGCAGTCTCTCCAGGTACGAGATAGCACGGAGCAAGCGAGCAGCGTGTCTTTAGCCTGATGTTCGTCGTCGTCGTACAGATCTACCTTCGTGCTCCTGGTTTTTACCTTGACGTTTATGCAGACGACGAATTCGAGGACCTTATATATCAGTTCTGGAACGAGATTCATGGTGGTAGAAATGGTATAGAAGGGCGAAAGAAGGAGGGTATACTAGATAGTGAAGAGATACTCAAAATATCGCCTGCGTCGTTAGGTTGGTAACCCTGTATTGTATTTCTTTCTATCGGCAGGCTAGTAGCTGCAATAGGCGTATTCAAGCAATTTGAAGTACGCATTTTGTCATAAGCAGACTCATGAGTCACGACCAATGTACATACCAAATGCTACCGACCAACTTGGTTGGTGGTGGAAGATAAGATTGCGTGGGCGTCTTGCACTGTGAACGCACGCGCATTATGGTCCTGACGGTCGTCATTTCACCCAACGACAAGGAGGTATATGCAAGGGCATCATGAATTCGACATATATGTCGCAGTCTGGCGAACTTGCAGGATTACTCTAAGAGGTGTCGGGCACTATAGGACCCGTTGAAGCGACCTAAACACCCGCGAGATCCAAATAGTAATTCGGCATTGCATTTTTTAACTCAGGCCACCATCGAGTCCGCACCTATCTGCATTCGATTCTCGCAATTTACCGACCGTGTTCTGGAGAACATGTATCAACCCGACTCATGCTCTAAAATTGCACGACAGTGCGTGCCATCTTCCGAGGAGGCCGTAATTTTGATGTCTCCGTTCGGCCTCAGGATGGTGGACCTCTATCCACACAGCATGCACCAAAGGCCTGTGCAAGACATGATCCCCAGTCAGAAATGCAAAACGTAGGAACCGACGTGGCATGATCTCATCTGATAACTCTGATCGTGATCGACAATCAGCTGGAGTACCACCAGGACTGCTCACGACAGAAAAACTTGCACTAAGATTTGGATTCCGGACGCGGTGTCTGTCTGTAGCGTACTGGGTCTGTAGCATAAAATGTTGTCACATGGGATCAGATACAATACATGTCCGCACTCAATTTCATTCTCATTTTATCAGAAATTTCATAAATTTTATTGCCGTGCTGATGCTATATGACTACATCTGTCGCTATCGATAATTCTAGCTATCCAGCTTGGGTGGAGCATATACGCTACATCACTGTCTGATCCCAGCTGTTCTAGCCTCCAGCCCATCCATTCTCGTGCTTCCCAATCTGTTCCCACCTGTCACCATATGTCCTCTGCGCCGCACATCTGAGCGCTATCCGCCGCCCGCTCCTACTACACGCTGTCGCGACATGCCATTGACGAAGAGTACGGGGTATGTAGTAGAACCACATTGATTAGAGGGATACATAATCGGCAGGACAGCTTACTTACTTTTGACATACAATTGTACCGGCCGCTGGGCTGACTTCGAGTATGGAGCCTGACTCTCACTGTGCACGAAGGACTCTGTGACATGATACAAGGCCCGCAGTGAGTTGTATTGGATTGAGCATGAAAAAATAAAGGCATACTGTAATATTCACAGCCTTTGGAAGCTGCAGTCATGCCTATTGTCGGATGGGAATCTGGTTGACAGATTTATAGGGTGAGCATGTCAGTCATAATTATACTACGACGTGAAAGAGTGTACAATACCTACACGATGCGGTCACAGTACGTTAACAATTGGACATGAGTAATTTTGCTGCGTCAAGACGAGGATGACGTCAGTAGCTGATAGCATATCAGACTCAAAACACTCTACCGAGTACTACACGACGACGTGACGACGTCCGCGAAGGGTCCAAGGCGCGGGATTCACAAGGAAAAAGAAACGGGTGACATGGCGGGGGAGAACAAGGTGCATCTGGGGTAGTTCTACTGGGTCCCCTCGTTTTATAAGCCGGGTGAAGGACATTGACAAAACAAGGGAGAAAAACAAGGTTCGAGAAACTGTGTCGAGCAGAAAGGGATTCAAGCGCTCGTAAACTTGACATTTGTCGACTCAATCACACAAATTTGATTGCACGGAAGCCGATCGTACAGCTGGCGACAGCTACGGTACGATCTTGGGCTTAGCTAACAGATACCGACATGCCTGATCAGCTCCTTCAGTTTGCATTTCTGACTGGGCATGATCATCATGTTTCTCGATCTAATCGGATCCGCACGTAATGGAGCGAGGGCGCTCTCTTGACTTTTAAAGACTTCTGTTCCCAGAGAACATTTGCATAACCTTGTCTGCAAGATCTACTTAATGCCCGACTCATAGTCGTTGCATTTTACGCAGCCATGCCAGGTCCCGCCGCGACTGCGTACGGCCTGGAGACATGGCTTCAGGGTGCGCTGCTCGCCAGCATTGCCTACGGCACCGTCGTCACTCTTTGCTTCCAGACTTTCGTCTTGCTCATTCAAGATCGTAAGAAATCGAGTTGGTTGCGGCAGGGCACTCTACTCGCCTACGTTGCTCTCACCTTCATTCTGAGCACTATATTCCAAGGAGCAAGCATGCGGCTCACCCAGGACGCGTTCGTCGAAGGCCGGAATTTACCAGGTGGACCATCTCCTGCAGACTTCCCTGTTCCTATCGACGTATGCAACTACGTCATGGTCATCTTGACCTTCTTGTCTGATGCGCTGCTCGTGGGTTCACCACTATACTTCATGAACTTGTGCACTTACGGGACATGACAGCTGTGGCGCTGCACGATTATGTCCAGGAACTCCATTGTGCCTGACTGGGTGTCCACAGTAGTTGCTCTGGCTGCCTGGCTCACCGAACTGAGTTAGTCGCTTCATTTCAATAATTATCTCACATCATCTTGCTTGCTGACATTTACTCTCCAGTCATCGGTGTTCTATTTCTCGTCCGGATCTCGCATGTTTTCATTTTTGACTCTGACCCCCTCACCCTAGGCTTCTTTTGCTACTCCCTCGTCCTTAACGTCCTCGCCACTGCGATTATCGTAGGTCGACTGTTCGTGTACCGTCGCCGCTTTGCGCGCGTGTGGGGCAGTGAACATGTCACGCAATACACCGGTATCATGGCGATGATGGTCGAGTCAGAGTTACTCTACACGGCATTCCTCATTCTCTTCATCGTGCCCTATATCATGCACAATTTGCTTGAAAGTGCATTCCTCCAGTCATTAGCACTCGTTCAGGTGAGTGTATTTCTGTCTGCCGCGCACAGTCGATGAGTTGATCGGTTTCCAGGCTACAGCCGCTTTGATGATCGTCTACCGAGTTGCCCAGGGCAAAGGATGGACCAAGGATACACATGCGCAAATCGCTACTGGGCACACTCGAGCCAGCACCATCCAGTTTAACACTGTGTCCACCGCTCGTGCCACTGGATCTACCACAGTTATGGAGGAACTACCCAAAAGTATGGACGACGGCGCTCAGGGCGAGCAAGGAGTATGCATGGGCGAGGACGGCGCGAAGTCTGTTTAGCCGTGAGCCTGTCTCCTCGATGTTCACGCTCTCTTAAGCTTGCGACATCTTGTGCAAGACAAGGCAACGAGATATCACTTCTCTTCACAAGATAGTGTGACAGCCATTGTGACTTGGACTCCAGCCCCAGGCGCAGTAATTTTATCGTACGATGACAATGATATACATACATATTAGATTTTGCGAAATGTCTAAGATTTTGTATCGGCATTTCCCAATATTACTTTCTATAACGAGCAGTGAAGTATCTTGTCCGGTCGCCGATGCCGCAAAGAGGCAGACAGTAAGTTGTTTGTAGGTCTTGCAGTTCCTAGAGAGACTAGAAGGTTCAATCCGTCTTGTCCCCGCTACTTCCCAACAAAATCGCCACTCCGGCTACTTGTATAAGCTTTTAATCGGTGGAATATGTTTTCCACGCATCCCATGTCCGCATTCTTCTACCATCTCCGCCTCCGATGCAGACACTCAAAGAACGGACTACATTGAGTCATGATGAACGGAACTGAATCGTCATGACACCGGTAGTAGTGTTCAGTTTGACAGACAGACGGAGAGGCACGGTGAATGCGGCAATGATCTCGCTATATTGCATCGACGTCTCACCCGCAATCTCGTTAGTAACAGACTGAGCTTAGTTAAGAGCAAACCAGGCTAGCAAACTTTGTACAGTGGCAAAACGCATCTGACAGGCTTCGAATTGCGACAAAAGACTCCGAAGACGGCTAAGTTTCGTGATCTACGACGTGTTGTTCTCAATATACTGGGTCACGAACTTCTACATATTTCACGAAGCTGTCCAGGATTCAGTAACAGGGCATACCAAGGAGAGTGTGTCTTACAGGGATCAGGCGCCACCCGCATGAACGTGCCAGCGATGGGGTTGCCGAGTCCCACCGCCTCAGCGAAAGCGCTGATGTTGAAGTTTGTAACAGGGGTAGACGCATTCACGAGCTGCTGTCTGTTGAAGCCGCGCGGTTGCTCAAAAAGCAAAAAGACGTAGCTGCAATACATACACGGTCAGTCGCCACAGCTGTGTTTACGCCCTGTACGCCAACGTGCACATACCGGTGAGCGGGGGAACCAGCGGGAGGCGTAGGCTGCAGCCAGTTAGAAAGTGGGGCGGTCAGGTTCACCAGCGAGACTTCTCCGAGGCTAGATCCAGCACTTCGGATGAAGTTCGGGGCCAGGAAGTGACGAATTTGAGCTTCTGTTGGGTCTTGCGGGGTAGGCACGTCCGGGTCGACGGTAGCGACGACAAATCGCTGACGGCGCTTTGCATTGATGTTGCCTCGCACAGCGATGTGGGGAGGGCCGACCGTAGCTGTAAAGACGTTGAGATAAGAAAACGGCAGATGGGGATACAGTTTGGGTCCTTCACTCACCGTTTCTGGGTAATTGGACGCCTGCGGTCACAGGTACTTCCTGTCCATTGAGTTGCGGAAGGGTAACTTCCAGCAGTACAGTGGGATCGAAAGTAATGTGGAGATCCTCGGGAATCTGCAGAAAGTAAGAGAGAGTTAGCAGGTTGTTGTCTAGATTTCGATGGCTCCTCCGCACAACACACCTGCGCGCTTGCGAAAGCAGCTTTGACATCATCTACAGACCGGTCTTGAGCTGCAGTCGAGACTAACAAGGTACCAAGCAGGGGAAGTAGGATGGCAAGCTTCATCTTCGAAAGTCGTGCTATACAATCACTGGCGTTCCGCGCATCGTCATGAGGCCTTGGACGTAGTTTAAATATCCCTAGGACGAAAAGCTCATGAGAACGATATATACAAATAGACAGTAATTGGATACCTTTACGGCCAGAACATTCATTGATCTGTGTGCGTACCCTGGGATCATGCTTCCGGCTTAACGCAGGCTGAGAAAATGCATCCCGGTCTTGTGAAGCTTCGCGGCTTCCATCCGTGATCGAAGCGCGGGACGTGAGACAGGACACCGGATACTAGACACGACCATTAGCCTTTATTCCGCGGACACCAAATAGCACGTTGGCACGGACGAAGCATAACACATTCATGTGAGAAGCACGACTGCAAAGTCTCACTCGTGGGAATGCATGCTACATCGATGGTAACACCTGATGATGAAGTTAGGCTGCAATAGAGGGAATCTTGCACCACATTCACAATATCAATGCACATGCTTGCAATTCTGTGCTGCGCATGCGCCATGAGCATTGTAATAGCCTATAGTCAAATTACGTACCGCAGAAGTACGAATCCCGATCAACTTTCGATATGCATCTGCTGTTGACACGTTCTAAGATTACCTGGCGCGACATGGTAAATCTTGGTCTAATATTAGTGGTATATAGGAACCGCGCACTTATATCCTTTGTGGCGTCCGGAGCACCTCGGATTTATACCTTCCGAACGCATTGAAACGGCGGTGCCTGAACTAGATGTGGATAGATCAGCAGTTACTGAATATCCAAACTGTTCTAGTACAGGCATGATGAACTAACAGGGACATGAGTGAGTTCATTCACCGTAAAGACACATTATAAGGTCTCACCGTTCAATCGCCTATTGAGGTGGAGTAAGGAGACTGCAAGGAAGCGCAGAGATGAACGTGGGCATGCACGTTGGGAGGTTGACAAGACATCTCGTTATAGGCGGCTTGAGAGTTCACAGGCAAATAGAACGTGCGACGTCTGTTGGGAGTCAGATGATGTTAGGAGTTGGCCTTGTGAGGAATACATAGTGGCCTGTTGATAGCTGAGGCTGCGGCCCGACGCATTTCAACTAACAAGTGCCAGGTAGCTCACCCGCGACCGATCCAATATCAAGTCGATGGGAGGATCTCCGTAGCACGAGATGGTCAACTTTCCTCTTGCGACGCGGTAAAAGATGCATTGACCTGCATTGTACAGCCGAGGTAAGCGTTCTCGATATTCAGCGAACATTCTGCGACTTACTCTTTTTCAAGGAAGTGATGTTTGCCTCCATCCTGCTCAGTTAGTGACACAACTTTACAACAAAAACCACGATTTTCACGCCTTCTGGTAATAAGCTGGCTGTTTCTTCCGAAGACCACCCTGCGATGAATCGCGCCGCGAACACTTCGACATTCTGTCACATCACCGCTGCCGGAAATGAAGCGACTTCAATCTCCATAGTCACTGATTGAATCGGAACACAAGAAAAATGGAAGTCCGGCGAGAGCAGAGTGCAATAACAAACAATAAAGCGAAGGTAAGTTCAAGTTCAAGTTGCAACCAGGTCGGCAAAGAGCGCAACCTCACTTTGTTTGTCAATGTTTTGATTGAAGGATTCTATTTTTCCATTTCTGGTATGTCTTACCCGGATTTAGAAGGTCGTCACTGGCTCGCCGCATACGATCTGGTCGACGATGCGATATAACGAAACACTGTAGACTTCGGCGCGCGCTTCCGATGTAATATACATGAAGATTTCTCAGATTTTTCTCTTTACAATCGCCACCAGTCAACATAGCCGTGCGCCCACGAGCAGCGCCGGCGAACATTCCAATCATCCAGTATCCATACCTTGGGGAGCATTCGTACGTAGTGTTGATCCGAATTTAAGAAGCTGAATACCGCTATTTTAGTGTCTGTATAGATGAGAATAAACCCCTTCTTACACGCATCAGGTCCAACACGAATGAAAGTTCCACCGAGAGGGTCGCCTAGCCCAGTGGCCTTAGCGAAGCTACTGATATTGAAATGGGCCCGCGGAGTGGAGGGAGTCACAAGCTTCTGCTGATCAAAGTTGTGCGGCTCCGCAAATAGCAAGAACACAATACTGAAACCGCATTCTCAGCCGGAATTTGACTTTGAGGGTCACCACGGAGTACTCACCGGTGAGGGTCAGAACCATGCGGAGGGTTGGGCTGCCTCCAAGGCGAGACTGGGGCGGTACGACTGACAAGCGCCTCAAGTCCCTTGCCTAAATCCGCACCTCGGGCGAAGTCTGCTCCCAAGAAGTTGCGAATCTGAGCGTTCGTCGGGTGCTGGGGAGTCGGAGCGTCCGGATCCACGGCGGCGATCACGAACCTATCATTGGCGTTCACATTTCCCTGCACGGCGAAGGTGGGAGGACCGACGGTGTCTGCAAGGAGCGATGAAGAGCGATACAGGGAGATGGATGAGGATTAGCATCGGTGTCGAGAGGCATCACGCCTACTCACCGCCGCGGGGAAGCAGCTGGCCGACGGTCACAGTGATGTTTTGGCCGTGCTGCTGCGGGAAGGTGACCTCGAACAGAGTGTTCGGGTTGAAGTTGATATTCAGGTCTTGCGGGATCTGGAGTAAAGTATCAATGCTTGCGGCACTGGAGAGAAGACGATGAGGTAGGTACGAACGTGAGCGTTGTTGAAGGCGGCCTTGACAGCAGCCAGGGAGCTGTCCTGAGCTGCAGTCAGGGTAGCGATGGTAGCGACGAAGGAGAGGATGGTAGCGAACTTCATTGTTGTGTAGTGCGCGAGACGATTGCTGGCGAACTGAGCTGTTAGAGCCTTCGCGAGGGGGTTTATATAGCTACAGCGAGCGGCCTCAGTATAACTTACAAAAACTTGAGGAAACGAATCTGTCGAGTGTACAACTAGTAAAATGCGCGGTCGCAATACAGAAATGGCAGCTTGAACTTACCGCGGGAACGGAAACTGAGGAACGTTGACCTAGGCCTCTGCGCAGCCCCAAGCGAAGAGTGCCGCATAAAGAATGTCCATATGAATATGCTTAGAGCAGCCATTAGCTTTTCTCCTTGCGACACAAGGACACGTTCGCAACTCTGCATGAACAGATTCAATAAATTTTCGTTATCAACGTGAACATGAGACCTTACCAGTGGGAAAGCCTGATGACATTCATAGTAACATCTGACGAACAGTCATCACATCTGGGAGAAGACGGTTTGCAACATATTCACAATATTAACGCACATGCCTCTCATCTTGTAGACTGGATGGGCGTGAAGCCAATGAGATAGGCTTCAGCTCTCCCTGAGACGATTCCGTTCATCTTCTCGACACGCTCTGTTGGTGATTGCGTAACAATTTTAAATTGTCATTGTATTCATAGGAGTCTATGGAAAGGATAAATATACCTTTTGACATGTATCCTCCATGATGGAAGTAGAAAATAGGTACCCGTTGAACGAACCTAGAACCGGCGCTCACTGACATTCAGTCAAATGCTGCCGCGGAGTTCGGGCTTAGCGCCGGTATGCTTTGCGGCGTTCGAGTCCCATCTCTTCAAGTTGGTTCGATTTACAAACCGCTGAACTTCGCAAATTCACGTTCACGGCAGTTTGTCCTGATGAGCCCAATAGCATATTTGAATTGCTGTGTTCCTCGATACCCCAGACGTCGAAATGGTGCCGTTGCACGTCCGGACCGTCTTTGCGAAGACCGTCGCAGCTATCTTGCAACAGTTAAACCCAACATTGCTCACCCATGTGCGCTCCGAGGCATCGCGTTCAATCCGTTTCTTTATTCAGCCCTCAGCGTCCATACCTGCCGACGAACGATCCCAGCTGGTGTTCTATTTCCGGACCCTCAAGCACGAACGTGTAGGCGGGTTGTTTGCACCTATGACGCTTTGGGCTGATAATTGTGGCGTCTGCTAGTACACTGGCACACGGTGCACTGTAGCTGTCTTTGACAGACATGCGGCGAAGCCCTTCTGTAGCAGTATTTCCGAGAAACCTGCCACTCAGGTCGGGAGTTCACAACAACGGTCGATACGGAGTTTATGACTCGGATCGGAGAGGTACTCCTCTGTCTCGCCCGTTTCCTCGCTCCTGCAGGTCTGTATATACCGGGATAAATTGATATGCCCATCAAACAAAACAAGAGCTTCCCTTATTACCAAGTCCTAGAGATGTAAGACACGTACTGTACATCTCTGACAATTCTCCCGAAGGGCAACCTTCCCCCGCGTAGATCAGGTATGTCTTACTTCCATATTATCGTAAACTAGCTAACGCAGCGTAAATATAGTCTTATAGAGTCCTCGGCCGCGTTTGTGGTGGGACGACCGTTCATATCATACCACAATACCGACATGCTATCATCCAAGGCTGTTGACCTCTATCTTAGCGCTGCAGAATACCAGAAGAACTGGCGGACTATCCTGATAGGAGAGCTTGCAGTGACTACTAGGTAAATATATACTTTCGACAGCCTACCACAATTTTGTAAACAACTTGCTGTAGGTCTAGTGAGGATCTAGTCCACTCACGAGTCAACAGAATAAATCCCACTAAGCTGCTTTCAGACCCAATGAAAGATCAGGATAGTAGAGCTTGGACAGACGTGGATACTTCTTTGCCCTACTTGATGAGGAGGATGGAGGTTTGTTCTATGCCTTCGGTCAGGAATATTCAGAAAAGGTAACACTGCCTGGCGTGCGTCTCTTGGCACACTAGAAAGACTCTGAGTAGGGCAACATTGGGTACGGCTACAGTACGACGATGTCCAGACACCAGTATGACCGCCGTTTTCGTGGAGATCTTATCTTATCGTGTTCAGGCGCTTGTTGATGCCGCGCATCGATAATCTGGGGGTTACTTGCATCTTTGACTTGGACTACCATCTCGACTTCCAAGTTTGAGACACTTCATATATCTGGTTCGTACTTGGTCATCATAACCTGATGATCGATAATTAGACTAACGGAATCCCCTAGCTCCAAGACGGTCGTATTTCCGAAGGATGCATGGATGAGGTGCAGTTTCTAGACGAATTGACCGCATTCCTCATCTCGCCGGAGTGTCAAGAACTGTTAGCTGTCCACCCAAATCAGACTACAGCTGTACATTTCCGCTGTCCAGATTCATGGCTTTCGTGGTGGATGTGGGCCGGGGAGAACCCTGATCTGTCTTCCGGAAAATGGCTGCTTCTGTGGCGGTATTATGTCTCTCCTCAAGACGAAAAGCAAGACTACGCGCAAATTCCTGGTCCGCTACGCAGATTTATAGACACTACTCGTCGTTTGCAGCTTATCCGTGAACCCGGACAAGAAGTCTTACGTCCATCTTCTGCATCTGAGCAGCATTCACATACTCCGGTGTCCTTCCCTTTACCGGGCGAAGCACAGCCTGCGAAAAGCTATACCAAGATGCATGGGATGTCTCCGAAGAAGGCTCACGAAGTGCAATGTATGACCACATACACATCAGACCTGCTCTCTTCCTTATCGCGGCGAGGAACGAGGATACAGCACGTCGTGGACATTGGTGCAGGTCAAGTTCGTTTCTGTTCCTCTCGTCACCTTTTCGGGGCCGGAGTAACTCTCGTCTGATCACGCGTATTACATTTTACACATATGCATTATGTCTACTGCGACATACGCGTGGGCAGATGCACATTATTCTGTTTCCCGAATCTGGCTTCGGCCTGACATGGTGACTATTCTACTTCCGCACGAACTTGATCGACGCTCATCCTATCTTGTAGGCATACGTCACTCGTGCGCTACGTGACAAGCTTGGACTAGAGGTCCTGGCCGTAGATTGGAGTCCTGTACAAGCGGAAGGTGCAGCTCGAAGAGAGGAAGCGCGCTTTGAACCAACCAAGAGGGAGTCAGTTAAAGGCAGTCTGACATACCAAACGCTTACTATCAACAAGGATTCGCTTCTGCATGTTACGGATGAATGGGCAGCACACATTACTTCAGCGTTATCAGAAGAGACAATCAAGCCGTTGCCTGTGCTTCTGCTTGCGTTGCATGCGTGTGGTTCGCTCACCATCGACGTTCTCCGAGCGTTTTGCGAACGTGTCAAGAGCTCGGAGACGATGAAGTGGAGACCGGTCGCTGCTCTGATCGTTGGTTGCTGCTACAACCTATTGAAAGCTGAAGGTCAGTCGCTGACATGCTCACTATTCTTCACTGGGTATTAACTGTCACTTCAGATTGTACCTCCCTGACCGGACGCAATGTCCCCTTGACACCAAACCATTTGCAGCTAGCAGCGCAGGTGCCCAGACACTGGGACCGCACTCCAGCCGCTTTCGACGAGGCGAAACTGGCCATTCGAAAAGTGGCATGGCGAGCGTTGCTAGAGGGCATCCTGTCTCACGATGTTCAAACCCGTGTTCACCCTGACACGAGCGGCGCGAGACGTCTCGGACGGCTCAACAACTCGACGTACAAGTCCTGGGAGACATTTCTCTCCGTCGCAGAGAAGAAGCTAGAGAGGAAGTTGACAGATGTGTCGCTTGATATGGCGATGACGAGCCGTTTGGAAGTGTTTCAGCTCCTGCGATGCATCCTTGGGCCTGTGATAGAGAGCTTCCTGCTTTTGGATCGCAAGGTCTGGCTGAGGCAAGAGCTCCAGGTACGGTCTCCTCTTTTTCGTATGTCCGGACCGAGTCTCATGATTGTTTGGGTCAGGGCACAAAATGCAGCGTGGGGCTATTGAACCTATTTGATCAACGGCGAGATAGTGCGCGGAATGTTGCCATCGTTATCAGCTCTTGAATTGTTTCCCTGTAGCTATGTATCCTAGTAATACGAATATA
>JANHOG010000684.1:0-12845 GCA_027627325.1 Phlebia brevispora
TCGAAAGGGCTTTATATACCAAGCGATAGTCTAGAGGTCTTCCATCTATTTGGACTTACCTCCGTCTATTTTCTTCACCTTTGAGGACGATTAATTCGGTCTACTACTCTAACCCGTTGTTCTTGATAATATTGTCTTGGTTCTGGATTCGTCTCTCTTATTCGTCGTTCTGTTGTCTTTCGTTGCATTTGTTACCCAGAGCTATATTAAATCTCAGTTCTGCTTTATTCGCTTCCGTCGCAATTTTTCATTTCGTTAGAGATGGTTTGGAGGTGATACACGGCTTGCTTAGACGACCTCCCCTTTTGGAACTGAACTAATAATCTGGTAGACTATCCGTTGAGTCTCCTGGTGCATCCTTTGGCTTTGCTTACAACATGCTGAATGTGTGTATGGGGGAGCAAAGCTCGACATACCGACCTGCCCGTCCGGGAGGCGGCAATGGAAACTGTTTGTCTTGCGCTGTGAGTTCATCCAGCCCCGGATACAGTTTCGCGTAGTCAGCTAATTCCACTGGTTTACTCTCAAGTGCGCAGATACGCGTGCAGAAGTACTGCCTGGTGAACGTTTGGATTTTTCCCGAGCGATCCAAGCCTTCAGGCGTCGTAGCGCAACAGCTCTATGGAAACCGTCGATAAACCCACTCTCAACGATCCTCTCCCACGCTCATTCCGGTCTCTACTGTCAGGGATTTGACCGAAGGTCACCAGTGGGGCGCTGTCACGCCTGGTGCTCGTTGCAATTTTCTGGTGAGGAAAACATCATTGTGTTCTTGAGTTTGGCCCTGACATTATGTGTTTCTGTGACATAGAACCCGAACTCACTGCCGACTCATAGATATACCGCTCCCACATATCCAGAGACCGTCCTTGTAGCCGTATCTCCGAGAGCTGTTTCATGTATCACAGGCTCCAGGACACAGGACCGTCTTCGCGGCGCTACAAAGCTGGGAGCTATACAGGCTTGAATTCCGCGCTGGACATAGAAATGGCACCAGATGTAGTGATAGGGCCTTGGGCATAGCCATCGGTCTTTCTGGATATCGCTCGAGCTTCGATTTCTGCCGGCACAGCTTCCAGAGAAGGGCGTTTCTATGTTTAGGATAGTAGGTTACCACGCAACTAGAGAGAATTCCCAGGATATAACAGACGCTCCATAGCGCTACAGCGAACGCGATGTGCTTTTTGAAATTTGAGGTCTGTTGCAAACAGTGATCTACCAAGGAATCTGACCGTGACGAAGGGCAGTCTTCTATTTGGCCGTGTTAGGATCAAAAGTGCGTATCCTGCCTTTTTCGGACCGCCTGCAGAACCGTTACTAGAGACGTCAGTACCTGAGGCGGTCAATACGTCGAGAGTAACGACGGTAGTGTAGTGGAAGACACCACCAAGTCTCGGAAGATACTTTAAGCTTGAGCCGAGGTGGTATCAATAGTACTACATCACTGTCGTGTATTGATTGCAGCGTCGCCAGAAATAAGGGATTGATTACAATGCCAGAGCGCCTGGATCAATTGTAATGCTTTACGAGAACACCATTGATATATTCCTCCTCGATTCTCTCATCCTTGCCCTTCGTCAAGATAGTCTTCCCATACGCCGAAGTCACCGCTTTCCGCCATTCCGCAGACGTTGGGGCTTCAGAGTCCGCGAAACGCCGTTTGATGCCCAATTTCTGTAACACAGGGCTATCGAGGGGAGGTACCAGCCGGACATTGTCGTCCGGGAAGGCGAAATAGTATGCGCCCACGCGTGGGTACCCGCGCTGGTCTGCAGGAGGCTGGATGACACGGTGGATAGTTCCCCTGTAGTAACCGCCGGAGAGGAATTCCATGGAATCACCCGTGTTGATAACCTTCAAAAGTCGGTCAGTGTCCCTACTAAAGCTGATTCGGTGGGACGACAGGGCAACGTACGAGTGCATTGTCGATGTGCCGAATCCACCTCCATTTGCCGTCTTTCGAGAGAATCTGGAGTCCGCCGACGGGCTGCGACCACAGGATGGTGATACTCCCGATGTCTGGTGTGGTGATGAGCCGACAAGATCCATATCTGGGACTCATCTCACACGAACCTGTATGTCCTTTCAACCAGACGCTGTTAGTCTTGGATTCCTCCTCCTCGGAGCGCGGGTGACTGTAGACTGATCAATTGCTTGATTCAGAGCGAGAGTAAACAGAACCTACTATTTCATGAATCTGACTGTAGGAAGACAGATGAGGTTTCGTTTGGGGAAGAAAGTATCAATGTCCTCACCGAAACTCTCGCCAACGGCATCATATTGATGCAGCTTCACGAACGTATCCTCCGGGAGCTCCATGCCGATGGCAAGCAACCTGATATACATAAGCCGACTTGGAACGAGCTAAGAGATTGGCACCATTCACCTTAAGATTACGTGTAAAACACGGAAATGATTGAATTGCGCAAATTCTCTGATCTCTGGGAGAAGAGGCTGCAGAGCCTGGGGATGGTCTTGCTTCGAGACATTGCGGTTTACTGGGCAGCCGTGAAGATTAGAGGGATCCCTATATTCTGCACCGTGTGCGTGATTCAGAACTCACTGGCAAAGGACTCGTTCTGGTCCATGACACCTCCGTCAATGTGCTAACAGATCGTGTGAGGCTAGTTAAGATACGACCATAGACCGAAAATCTACCCAATACTGCCGTAGCTTGTATCCCTGGAATGAACCTGTGTCGAGCATGTTGGTGCCGTACTTTCTCTTCTCTTCGTCTGAGACTTGAGAGAACGAAACGTCGGCAATATCGAACATACGCGCCGCCTAGAGCGGTCGTTCAATCATCGTAGTTCAACGCAACGAGAAAACACAGTTACTTCTTCCGCGGGCAGTCCATGATTGACCACATAGAGGAAGCCTTGATCGTGTAGAGCGTCGCGAGCCTCTTTTGCTAGCTCGGAGAGACCCTCAGGGGTACCTGCCTTCGAGAGATCTAGAATCGTGAGATCTGCATACTCCACTGAAAGAAAGCACGTTTAGCGTGTGTTCACTGCAGCTTTTCTACACTTACGATCCTCCTTAGTGGCAGGAGCCGGCGTGTAATGAGGGATAGGAGGCCGTTCGACGGTCGCAGTCATTGTACAGAGATGCTCAAAAGACGATAGCGGACGTGAGAGGCAGACCCAGTTTATAACTTATGCAGGCTCAAGCGGGGCAAAGAGGCAGGCATTCCCACTGCTGCACTTCGCCATTCAATCGGAATCGATACTGCTGCTTCCGTATCCGTCGCGCACAGTCGGATGACCTTCTACAATCACATGAAGTTCATAAAACCCATGAAAGATAACGGTAGCACGTACACGAAGCTTTGGAAAGGCTCCATAGAAGAGTGCGGGTGCGGTGACTCGCTCTATCGTTGCCGTGAGTCGAGGAAGGAATAGTCCTGCGACGTTCTAGCGCTCAAGCTGAGGGAAGGCGCGGCACTTACCGATTCGAGGTTCGAGGTTCGATTCTCTTCGAGGGATAAAGCAGAACGTTGTGAGGCTGGCTTTTCCTGCGAGGTAGATAAGGTGTATAATATAATCTGTCTGCGGTACCGAGTGTTTATATGTCCTCTGATCGGCCTTGTTCACGTTTAACATAATAGTAAGAGATAATAGACGGCCACGCAAAGTGAGGCGGCGATAAGGTCAGGAGCGTGTAATCGTATGCTGGTGCCTGCTGAACTTGAAGACGATGACGCTGGGGCAGAAGAACTCGTCGAAGAGCCCGAAGGGCCCGACACGGCACTTGTGGAGAGCCCTGGAGTGACAGAACCCGAAAGTGATA
Organism: Phlebia brevispora; assembly: GCA_027627325.1. Taxonomy (NCBI): domain Eukaryota; kingdom Fungi; phylum Basidiomycota; class Agaricomycetes; order Polyporales; family Meruliaceae; genus Phlebicolorata; species Phlebicolorata brevispora. The sequence goes on from JANHOG010000684.1 coordinate 3,790, forward strand.
CTGAAGGAAAGTAGTAAATGGAAGCGATCAGGTTAACAGTTAAGAGATCTTACACATAGTAGGAGTCGCTGACGAGGATGACGAGGACGTGACAGTCACATTAGTGGTATTGGTGCTAGGATACAGCCGTGTTCATGAGAAGGTAAGTTAAAGGAGAAGGAAAGCAAATCTTACGGGCAAAAGGTAAGCGTGTAATCGGCGTTGAGACCGGAATCACAGGTCCACAATGCAGTGCCCGAGGATTCGTCAAATGCGTACGCATACGCATCGGGACAATTACCCTCTGGAGCCTCATCAACATGATGCATGGGTAAGTTCGGACATACGCACTGAAAAATGAATAGAATTCGACTCCAGAAGGGGGACATGTGGCATTCGTACTGTGGCTTCCGGTGCAGCAATTGGCAGAATTCGCTAATTCGCTATGAGCAATATAATTTATCACTTTCAGACCGCAGGACGTACTAGGGTCGCCATCAAGGTTTGCAAAGCATGCCGACTCACACCCTACAGGGAACCCTGTACTGTCAAAAGGTCCTTGTATCGGCTGCGGACCTGTTAGACGTCAGCTACAACGTGACGTGGCAAGGGTCCTGTGCGGGTTAGCTTACATATCGGACCTAAGTCCACAGGACAGCTTGCGACTGGGCAGTTGACATTGTTTGTGATAGCTATCGGAAGATCGTAACCGTCCACCAAGGAGACTTCGACGAGTTAGTAATATCTCGGGCCGCTGGTTACGAAACTCACCATCATAGAAATCCTGATTTCCATTTCCTTGAAGGGTCCATTCCGCAACCGTCGCGGGAGGTACGCCCTAGGATGCCGCTGAGTAAGGCTCAAAGCACTTTTCACGATTCCACTCACCGTGCCGGTATTAGGGTCGCAAAGCAACCCTCCATTGCACCAGCCGGTAAGACAGGTCGGACCGGTTGAAATTGTGAAATTACAATCTCGCCGTCCCTTGCGTGGACATTAGTCGCCGCGGCGAAGAACCGGAGTATGAAAGGCTTTACCCATATCCTGCCCGCTGTCCAATTATCTGGGACCGTAAAGCTGACTGATGTCGCAGGGGCAGCTTCCCATCTGCGGGAAACCAATCGAAGCCATTAGTCGCGCTGCATTGTAGTCCAACGTACGACGGGAGTACACACCCTGTAGGGAAATTTGGCACTGCTTGACCAGCTGATAGATCGGTAAACATCTACATTGTGATTAGTATGCCCTCGACGCCCGACCGAGAAAAAACTGTACCGCCGGCCTGAAATGATGAAACACAAATCCATCATCATTCATACGGTCCGAATGCATTCGAATGACGAGAAACATACCATATCGTGAAGGAACATGCATTGAGCACCGTGAACGTTCGTGCTGAGCATATGGCAGACACAGCCAGCGTTTGCAAGTAGATTAAGATTCTGCCGGTCATAGTTGTTTGATTCCGCGGCTGTATTCTTGATGCTTTAAGCTACCGAGTCGAACCTCGGCGAACTTAGTAGAGGTTCGATTGTCTAGGAGGGAGAGAGAGCGACAGTAGAGGAACAGGTGGTAGCGAATAGCTGTCATATAGTCTCCGTGCGCAGTCAGGAGCAGCTTGCAGCACACGCTCGATGGTTTCCCATGCAAATTTAGGACAAACTCAAGCTATGCCTCAAGGTTCTTGACGGTGGAGGAGAACTTAGATTAGCGCCGAAATTCTCGGCGCGTGCTTGATGACTGCACGGTGCACGCCGCGGCGTTGTTTTTCAGCTTTAGTTAGCAATTCTGTCATCGACTTCGACATAGCGGTATAACGGGTTTCATACGAGGAGAATTCAGAGTATGTCAACGGTTAAGATACAACCTTATGCGACTGAATTCATCTTCTAGATTTCAGCAATTGGAATCCAGACCAACAAGGCTATCTCCTTGGTTAGACTCCCGATGCACTCGCTCCCTTCCAGCTCTTTCGATACTGCGCCCGCAGTGCCCAGCCTCACGTTCATTCAGACGGAGGTTCGATAACCTGGTACGCCATATTCCCCTCTGCCCTGTCCTGCACCAGAATACGCCACGTAGGCTCCGTAGCGCGCTGCAGTGACCGCCAACTCAGGCTGCCAGCTGCCGGCGGAGACCTGCTTGATACTTAACAGGATGATGTTTTCCACCTTGATCCCATGCTCTCCTACTTTCCACTGCGAATCAACTTGGTCTTTCCCCTTTGTCAAGATCATCGTAAGGACAGGCTTTTAGCAGTTGTCCCGGTAAATTTACTCACGTGCTTCCAAATGAACTGCGAGACGACGTCCTTAACATCTCTTGCAACCTTAGCTCTGGTAACGCTGCACCAGTCGGTGCTCAGCCGGCGGCGCGCATGCTTCTGGATCGCAAACGCCGGGTAATCGGGCCACTGCCGTCATTCACTGAGGTTAGAAACAACGCATCACGCTGTGTCGCAGCCTAATGCATACCTGGAGGCGATAGGATATCTTCCCTCTGCAGTCTCCGAACACAGTATCCTCGCTGCCGTCGAGTCCGAAGGATCCCTTGGTCGTGATATCGGCTAGCCTGATCCCTCTTTGCCCATGCACAGTGAAGTCAACCACATTTCGCGAACTGTGGAAGACTCTGTGGCCGTGGTGAGCATTGTAGTTGGTTTGGGGAACGACCGTCAGATAGGCCTCGTTGAGATTGTTAGCCGGCGAATGCATGGTCGACGTGCTCCTATAGAAGTCATCGGGATATGCGGATGCGAACTCCTCGTACATCAGCTGTTGATTGGAAGAATCAACATGAGTAGGTAATTGACTGTTTTAGATGTACTCACAGTGAGAATGTTGTCATCTGACATTGGATTCGTGATTTCAGGTGTCCTGTCTGCGACCTTTCGGTTCAATTCGGTCATCCTAGGTCAGCAAACTTGCTGATGTTGTGGATTGCAGGTCCTCGACACTTCGGGTGCTTTCATGACCCACAGAGCGAGGTGTACATGAATGACAGTGAGCTCACCGATCTGAAGACATTTCCCGTGTAATTTTCTAATGCTGAAACTTCCTCATTATTGCCCCCTACATTGAGGACAGGATCGATCATTTCTCTTCCGCAAAAATTGCGGGTATGCTGCAACGTCTCCGTGCCCACAATTCTAGGCAGGGTATTGAAAGTGGTACGAGTAGCCTCGCAGGAGACGGGACATTCATCTTGAGATGTAATGTCTTGGAAATGAGAGTGGTAGCTACTCTCCGACGAAGACGAAATCGCATTGGGATGGAAGACATCACGCAGAGTTGTATTGGTTTGCAAGCCACTTGTGTTTTCGAGTGGCATGATGGTATTGAGGTTCAGGTTGCGCTATGGGCCAGGAATTGGTAAGTGATATGTGCAACGACGTTTTCCGAATGACTCACAAATTCGGGGTACATTGTGGATGCTGATAGTAACTAGTATGGAGCAAGCTCTGAGAGTATGCAGGCATTATATATGCTTGACACTTCTGGAACTTTCCCACAACATTGAATATGGCTGTGAGTGACAGCTCTCGCCACAGCTTTGCCCTTGGTGGAAGTAAGTGTTTTCGAACTCGCTAGCCTCTCATTGCCACACCATCGGAATATTCATACTCCTCTTATTCAACATTTCTATATCTCATCTCCGTTTCGGAAGGAAACTGTCACTCTCATGAGTCCCTCGAATGAATTTCGGTGGCGCAAGTGGCTCAATATGCCAATACAAGATGAGCTACGGATTCGGAGGACCCTGGCTTACTGGTAGATTCTGTGCTCTAGAAATACTTGCCCAACCCAATCTCTATTTACATCGATGAAGCAACGCTTAGCCCCGAACAAAGCACGGGCGATAGCGGCTCTGGCGGCTCTACTATGCATTCGCCGAGCAAAGGAACAGGTTTTCACCGCGCGCCTGCCTGACTTCTGTACAGGATCCGTGCTCAGACCCTTGACTGCTAGCGCGTCCTGCCAGCACTGGGAGCATTTTACGAGGAACCACGTGTGCGGTAGAACTGATGCCGAAAGGACATAGAATTACATAGGTCTGAGGTTGGCAGTGCTTCAGCGACGCCTCGTGAAGTTGAGCGCTGAGGTGTATATATTCGTATGCTCTGCCTCAACCTTACGAATATTTCTACGCCGGTGCTTCCTTGTTCCATCCAGTTTGGCAATAGCATAACGTGTATCTCTGATGAGGGAACGAGAGATCAAGACCACACAGCACCGCTTTAAGACCTTGACGTCAAGGGTGACTCTCAGGTAATTCGCTGGATATCATCCTTGCCGCGCCTTGATCATACTATCCTCAGAGTGAGAAGACTTAAATATACTTTGCTTGAGCTCGACGTCTATAGGGCATGTTGCGGTACACTGGCACCGACCCTAGTGACGCTTAAGGACGCACGAGGCTCGCTGCAGGTACGTCGTACATAACGTTCGGGGCACATCGCCCGTGACAGACGGTGGTATATGTCTGCGACATCGTCCGGACGTCATCTCAGTGAATACGAACTCGGCGCCGACGCAGGCGGACCGCGGACCGTGATGCCGTCGAGGGGCCTAAGGAGTCAGACCCGTCCAGGGCTATGTGAGAACCAGTATCGAAAACATGCGTATGCTAGACATGCACAGATCATGCTGATCACAGTCATTGTCTTCGTGTTCATAACGGAAGTCTCATGCTCGACCTAAATACAATGAGTGCGCGCCGGTACGAAGAGCATAAACTATGTATACTTACCACCGATGTGAATGGTGAAAGGATAGGTATTGTGAAGTGCACAGGCCGTGGCACGCGGGTATTCTTTGGTGGGTATGCTCCCCATAATAACATATACAGTAGTATTGAAACCAAAGCCACGATCAGGGCTACGAGGAAGATCTGCGAGAACGATCAGTGTCTGTTGCTTTTCTTCGCCTCATGTCGTACCGTGAACTTTTCTAGCCTCGCCTGACGATGCTCGTGCACCTGATGCACGAACGAGATATCCTGCTGACGAGCGTCCGCCTAAGAATGAGCGTCCTGAGTCCTCGACGAAACTGCACTTACTGTTCTCCGTTGCGTCTCTGATTGGGCAAGTTGGCGCAGCTCTTCCTGGTGCGAAGCTTTCACCGACAACAGCGCCTCAGCAGTCAAGGCACGAGCGGCCCAATACTGCTCAGTAACTGTCTTTGGTCTCGCTGCAGACGGATACTGCGCTACCGCTGCCTGAGCGAAAGCCATCGTACGACTCTGTATCAGGACGTTAGACTTCGATACAACAGCATCATTCTCCCCCGAGCGGGACTTCTTGAGTTTATTCGACATAAAAAGAGATCTCCAGAACTTCATGAGGGTCGTGCAGTTAGCTCGACGTGCAGAGGGGAGAATGAGAGTCAGAGCGAGATGCACTTACGATTGCGGCACGAGGCTCGCTCGGCTAAATAGCGGGTGTGCAAAAGTCGTGTATTCAGCTCAACTTGCATGCACCAGGTGCGAGATCACTGCTGGTGAACATGTGTAGGGCCTGACCTGAACGACCCCCTTGTGAGGCGATGCGCATAGCACTGGTTCAAGGCGTTCAATCATTTCCTACTGGCACTGGCAGTGGCGGCGGCGTGACGCGCTGGATGTTTCCGGGGTCCTGTGCCACTATCGATCGCCGAAGCGCGGCAGGGAGCGGGCGTTCAACTTGATTTCTTGACCAGTACTTGTCTACAACGTCCAACACTTTGAAATTCCTGAATTTCCATCTTGACTGGTTCGGGTTCTGAATAGCTGTAAGTGGTATCTCTCATTATGTGAAAGCTGTACTAAAAGGATGCTACAGTCAGTAGAGTAACCTGGGCACAGGGATTTGGCCGGGGCGAAGATGCACGAATGCCACGATTCTAAAGCGTCGAGGTCTCGTCGGAAGACACGTACAATTACATTGCATTTTCCGTGTTTATCACTATGCCTCCCCAAATCTTATTACCCGAGATCGACGTAGCACGGCAGCAATCATAGGATGCAGTTCCTGCGCATCCAAGTTATTGCTCAAGTGACCATTGCATTCGCCCTGCATCACAACGAAGGTACTAATCGAATGCGTAGAGTCTTCTCTCTGGGAGCAAACTCTGCTTTTGTTTGGTCGTTGGGATCAAAAACGACCAAATAACTTGTTCCATTCATACACGTAATTAGAGCACATGCAATGCCGCGGAGAGTTCCCTTACTCGCACCATCGTGTGGATGCTCTAGGGACGACCTGGGAAAGCTGGATGGCCGCAAGCGTGGATCGCGCGTTGGGACAGCTCCAGTGCCGTTCTGAACAGGCTTTCCATGCCAAAAAGATCTTGTATTGTCGAAGGTGAGCGACTGTATATAAGAATGGCAGTTCGATGCTCATACCTGTCATCCTCCACTCGCATTGCAACACATTTCGCCATAGTCCAGCGGCGTCGCGATGGGACTCACGGAGATCCTTCCTGAGCTGCTCAGCCACATCATCTCTCTGATTGTGGCCGAGTATATCGATGCCGCCATCCTCGGCACGCGCGAGTCGACTCGTTTGCCATCTACTCCCCAGGACTTCGAGGCTATCGGTATGGAACGATGGCGTATTGAGATGACGGCACCCTTTCAACTTAAACCTATCGTCAACGTTCGTTTCCCGGCCGACAACCCTATTATCCCGCTCTTATGCGTTTCTTTCCGCATGAGAGACGCCACCTTGCAGATCGTATCGACCACGCTGGGCATCGAAATAGTCGGAGAGGGTGTCAAACGGTACGAACATCCCCACTCCCCGTTCTTTCCTGCAGCTCTGACTGTGCGCACGTAGGTTTTCCGTCAAGCCGACCGTCATCATCAACACGCTGCGCGCGTACTGCCGCCGGGGAGACGAGCGCGCAACGGACGCTGTCTGCCAATCCGCCTCGGAATATGCTTCACGCAACCCAATCTTGCACGAGTACTTCATGATAGGCAAGGTCCGCAACTCGATGAAGAGTGTCAAGCAGCGTCTAGTTGCTCGCCTTGAAGAACAGAGACTAGGCCCAAGGAGTTCCTTGGACGAGCTGTACACGGCGGTCCAGCTAAACGACATCATGTGGGCCCCTCAGGAGCTGGTCTTGGGTATTCCCAGGCGGACGTCTCAGAGCCCGTTTTCGTCTTCTTTGTGTTCGCGTGCCCGCGAGATCGGGGTTGAGATCTATGGCTGTAAGTTGTGCTCTTTACATGCCGTGTATCACACCTGATGCCGCCTCGTCAAGTCCTTGTCTACGGTGTAGCCGGATGGGCGCTGGTGGAGACCCATCGCAGCCTGCATGGTCGCGATGAAATCATCAAAAGCTTTCAGCAATTTACTACCGCACCTTTAGGTCCCTCTATGACAGCTTACAGGGAGGTGAGCATTATTCATTGGCACAGCTCTCGCGCAAGCATTCACCCAACCTTTAGTCCCATTACAGCTTGCTCAATCAGTCTCTACGTGAAATGGAAAAGTGGCAGGCCGAAGCGCAAGTGCTGCTTCCTGAGATTCATCCGGCGGCTTATCCGACTTATGTTGAGTTTATGGACGTGAGCATCCTCTACCCCACATTTTAATGCTTTACTCTAAGCTACGTTTCAGCTCATGCTGATACTCGCCGAGCTGCGGGATATCGTGGCGCCTGGAGAGCTCCCAGAGGGCGTTCTTGACCAACGCAGTCGCAGCCTGGCCGACTACTTCTACAGGCTTGTCGAAGTACACATTCCAATGGGGGAGAAGATAGAGGAGGAAGATACCGAAGTTACTATTCCCACTCCCCCCTTGCTGGTGCCGGACGCTGGTTCACTGCTGGAAGTGCAGATGCACGTCGCTCCGCACCCAGATTTGTAGTAGACTAGCTCAGCCGTTTCCCTAGGCACGCAGCAACAAGGGAGATGAACGGCATTTTGGCGCGAAACGGTACGGTGGTTCGTGGGGATCTTACCGTCATTTTAGTTGTAAATAGCGATGGTAAAAGCGTCTAGAACGGGGAATCTTGTCGGGCGGGTGTTCCGTCTGACAGGCAAATTGGGAATTACCACTTTTGTTCAATGATACTTTCCGTGACTAGTCTGGCCTTAGGTTAGTTGGACCCTGTAAATAGGACGGCGGCGACGCATGGAGTCATCGGGTTATGGCTTTTGCGATTCCAATGATGCATACGGGTAAGGACTTTGGTTGCACTTTGCATGTATGAAAAGTAGTGGTGAGGCTCGCTAGCGCGATAAGACAATTGCACTGCACGAATACTATCCGTGGACAAGATCGTGTAGTGCAAGTATGGTGCTCGGCCGAATTGACTGCGTATGCCGCCTAGATATTCAATGATTTGCGATATTCCGCCCGCGATGACTCCTTCGACGTACAGGTACGTCACTACGCAGTTACTACCGGCGCCACATACCTTGCAAACGCTGAGCGTCCCACGGCCCACCCTATCCTGTCAAGCGCTCCTTTCCCCAATCCGATCACTTCACTTTTCCAGCAAACAATGATGCAGCGAGATCCTTCCCGTACATCCGGAATTCCTGAATTCTAGCTTTGCCTGTCGCACTTGTGATTGAGTTCCTGAATAAATGAACGGCACAGCTTTCCGTCAAACTGGCACCGCACACTGCACAGTAAGTAGGTTTGACCATCCTTCCATTGTTATCATATATGAGATTTCCATGAAGCACTACGTGTATATTTGAATTCGATCAGCTGCCTAGCAGACTCTCGGCCACCTGGGTATCGCGACGTGAGGCTCAATCAGCGAAGGGCCTACTACTCCAGGATGACATGGCAGGCTCACCATCAGCGCATTGGCGTACACTGTCGCCATCGTATGTGTCCCAATTTCCTATCACCAGGCTCAGATCAGCGCTTGACGCACGACGTCCACAGTCGAACACTCACGAGGGGTATGATCCCCGCATCAGCGACATACACGTTCTGCGTCCCGTACACCTTCAACGTCGGGTCGACGACTCCGCCTTGGGCGAGCGGTAGCATCGAGGTCGAGCCTGTAGTCAATAAGTGTATAATGATTGTAGGCTGACTCGAGCATATGTAGGACGTACCGCAGGGGTGCCAG
>JANHOG010000685.1:0-12844 GCA_027627325.1 Phlebia brevispora
CCTGTAACCTTCACGCTCATTTTGTGACTGCCATCCACCTTGCACGACCCTGCTTCTTACAGGTACTAACCTATGAGCAGCACGCACCCTGAAGACGAGCCCTTCGATCATGAAGCTGTCATTCGGCACGACCGCGCAGATTCCACGACAAACTTGCTCAACTATAGCGCGGGTCCATCAAGTTCCGGGTTAGAAAGCGGAAAAGATGGCTTTTACGAGAATGAGGGACCGTCGAAGCCATCTTTATACGATCCGGAGAAGCTCGATGCTCAGGATGAGCAAATCGACCTCTCGCGCGACCGGAAATACGAAGACTTAGGTAGGCCGTGTGGCTTGTTCAGAATATATAATTGCATTCAATTTTGCCCCTCTAGACTACTCTGATGAGCTGTACAATGAAAGCCGTGCGCGTCCGATGCGGGAGAAGGCAACACCTTTTTCCAGACTGTTCGGAAATAGCGACAACTTGCAACAGAGGATTGAACGAAAGAAGCGAGGCATTGGAAAGCAGAAATACCCATTTGTGGGCACGTAGTTACACCTCCTTTGACGTATTATGGTCCCTGACCATGCAGCCTTAGCCTGGACACTCACAGTGGTAATGGTAGGAGTCTTCATCTACGAGCTTGTTCTCAATTCCAAAGCGCAAGGCACTCCTGTATCTTTCAAGGTAGTCCGAACAAAGATCCACCTTCAGTGAAATATTAACATCCTCTATCAGCCTGTTGTCAATCCAATGTTAGGTCCATCGCAAAGTGCATTAATCCACGCGGGAGCGCGTTTTCCACCATGCATGAAGACCGTTCAAGGACTAACGCCTAGCACGTCCTTCGCATGTAAGTCAGTTCGTCTCGCTGGCGAAATCATCACTGATGCGTTTCCAGGTCTTAACGATACTGCAAATCCTCCCGATCGTCTGTGTCCTCTAGAAGATGTATGCGGACTCGGTGGCTTCCATAATAAGGAACCGAACCAGTGGTTTAGGTACGTCTTCAGGATACTGTCGCTTTCCAATGGTCATTAACCGTCTCGATAGATTTATTACCCCCGTTTTTCTCCATGCAGGCATAATACACATCTTGTTAAATATGCTCGCTCAGTGTACGGCATCGGCTGAGGTTCGTGTAAAGCATGGCGTTTAATCTCGTTAAGCTCATCTGGCTCCAGGTTGAGCGTGAGATGGGCTCAGGTGGTTTCTTGATCTTGTATCTGGCTGCCGGGATCTTTGGGTGCGTTGCAAGTACGTATGGTCAATATCGCAAGCTGAAGCATTTACATAGGAACGTCCTCGGTGGCAATTTCGCACTTGTTGCTTCTCCGTCTGTGGGTGCGAGCGGGGCCATCTTTGGAACAGTAGCAGTAAGTGTTACATGAACAGGAGTTACTTTGATAGTCATCGTCGTGGACTGCATTTAGGTCGCCTGGATCGACTTATTTGCTCACTGGAAGTACCAGTACAGACCAGTAAGAAAAGTACGTGCATATTGACTTGCCACTTTAATGCTCGCGATTTAACGCTCTGGCGTAGCTCCTCTGGATGATTGTTGAATTCGTCATTGGAATTGCAGTTGGATATATACCTTGTGAGTAAACCTCTGGATCTGTTCCGTGCAACCTTGATCTAACATTCGCCTAATAGACGTGGATAATTTTGGTGCGTACGGAGTAGTACATAGATTTTTCCCGCTCATTGGAGGCAAACAGCGCATATCGGTGGTTTCTTAATGGGTCTTCTGGTCGGGATGGTCTTTTATCCCATCATCAGTACGACAAAGAGGCACAAGGTGATTGTGTGGACGTGCAGGATCGCTGCCATACCTCTCGCCGTTGTACTCTATGTGGTCCTTCTCCGAAACTTCTACAAAAGCGACCCGTATGCTGGTGCGTAGATTCAATACTTCTATATTTTTGATATTGAGTGCTATCTCGTTTGCAGCATGCTCATGGTGCCGTTACTTGTCTTGCTTCCCAACGTCATCCAACAATCACTGCCAAGGGTACGATTTGTGAAATTCCATAGCAGAAACATGTCGCTCACCTTTTCTTCTCTCAATACAGAACTGGATTTACTACAACTACCACTGGAACAAGCATCTAGAAGAAGATAGTTCTCAGTCCCGGTAGTTCACCCTCATTAATCTCTCAGCACTGCATCACGAACAATCGCCAGGACCCTTCGCACCGTTATACCACATATTGTATCATACATAACATTTTAGGAGCTGCAGCGTGTCTTTTCTACGGACTATTGTGCAATGTATATAACACTTGAAGGATTCGTGTCTGCATCGTGTCGATCCCAAGTGCCGAACTGATGACAGCTATGTACACCTGGAATCCTGGTCTGCGATACCAATCAGCAGAACCATATCGTAGTCTTGTTTCAGTGTGCCTGGGTGTGCGTGACTGCTCTGGCTCTGCGTTGTGTGCTCAACGGTGTTCGAGGAGCCCAAGCTATAGACAAACTCACCGGAGCACTGCAGCGTGCGTCTCGCGGGAAAGCGCTCGCCAGCCACTGCTTGACCACAGCCATCACATCCTGAGTGGTGGTGACATTCGCAGCATTGCCACCTCAGTGCAACTTCACTCGTTCATGTCGTGGACCATCTCTTGACCTACCATCTGTGCTGTGAGACCTGCTAGAACGTATTGAAGACTGCTTCCATGGCGCCAAAGCGCATGTCCTTCTCGTTAAACCCACTGTGGAACCACTATGTTGTATTGTTCACCTTCCTGTGTGCTGTAGTACTCGGGATTCTACGCTATAGCGTTCTCGGTGTGTATATCGCATTGTTCACGTTTCCTTACTGATTTGTGCGATAGACCGTGTCGACCCGCTGCACTGCCAGGCGCTATTGAGTCGAGGTCGCTGGCTAGACGACAAGTTTCGTAACTGGCAACCGCAAGGTGCGCAACCACGCCACTGTGAAATTCTCGGGGCTCATTGACAGTAGGGTGCATGCTATATAATTACCAGCCGGCAGATATCTCGTATTGCTTGGGTTCAAGACACGTCGTGTTCGTCGGAGACTCGGTCACAAGACAGCTATACTTTCAGTTCCTGCACTCCATGGACAGCGCACTGCCCTCTGCACCTCCAGATGACGAACACAAGCATATGGATTACAGTTACATGAGCGCTCAAAACGTACAGCTCTCGTTCCATTGGGACCCATTCCTGAACTCGTCCGCCGCCCAAACATATATTCATGGAGCGCCCGGTATTCGACTTCAAGACAAACCAGCTTTGCTTGTACTTGGATCGGGATTATGGTATCTTCGCTACGCCGAGTCCGGCGGACTCCCTGTCTGGGAATCTATGATGGAGGGTACTGTTAATGGGACACAGCAGCACGAAGCTGCCGACCTGGTGGTAATCCTTCCGGTCGAAGACGTTGTCCCCTCAAAGCTTTCACCTGATCGTGCTGCAAGCATGCATGGCTCTGATATCGACGCGATGAATTCCGACTTGTCGCATCGTGTTCGACCGCCTTTCTTGGACGATCCATTTTCCTTCACCTCTTCTGGCGGCTCGACGCCGCCAGCTCTGGCTTTCCCATCTGTTTTCAACCTGATGCTAGACCCAACACAAACTGATGACGGGCTGCATTTCTCTGATGCAGTAGTTCAGATGCAAGCGAGAATTCTTATGAATTTACGTTGTAATGACGTCCTACCGAAGGTGTTCCCGCACGACAAGACGTGCTGCAGAAGTTATCCTTGGCCTACTCTCATTCACCTGGTGATTCTGGTGGCCACGTTAATATATGGACCTGTTTCATGGTTCCTTTTACGTCGTTCCGGTGAGTGAACCTCGAATGCTATGCACGAGCCCGAGCCATTTACAATCTCTCTCAGGAAATAGACCATCCGAGGATGCTTTGATGCCTAAAGCCGTCCTGCCTGCTGTTACTATTAGTGCCTCTGTTGCAGCCATCTACTTGGCCGACAGAACTGGTTTCTGGTTGAAGGAGCAGAAACAGTTCAATCCATATACATTCACTTTCCTTTCCCTGCTCAGCTTAGCGATCGGTCTCCTGACGATGCGACGTGCCGACAACGATCTGGGATTTCTCAACAGAGATCAGACAGATGAATGGAAAGGCTGGATGCAAAGTACGCAGGAACTTATGGTCAATCTAGTCTCTCTGATGCGATTATTTTCTAGTCGCTATTCTTATCTATCACTATACCGGAGCCTCTAAAATTTCGCCCATCTACAACCCTATACGAGTCCTAGTGGCATCCTACCTATTCATGACAGGCTACGGTCATACAACGTTCTACCTCAAGAAGGCCGATTTCGGCTTCCCTCGAGTTGCACAGGTTCGTACGCTTGAAGTCGATCACTCGATGACATATGCTAAAGGCCAGTTCACAGGTACTCGTCCGCCTCAATCTGTACACCTTGATACTGGCGTATACCATGAACACCGACTACATCTCATATTATTTCTCTCCTCTCGTATCCTGGTGGTACCTCATCATCTACGCTACAATGGTGGCGGGTGCCCGTTTCAACGAACGGAGCGCCTTCCTCATCTGCAAAATCCTGTTATCAATGTCAATGGTCGCTTTCATCATGCGCCAGGACTGGCTCTTGAAGGCAATCTTCATGTTAATGGAGCGCTTCTTCGGGATCCACTGGTCAGCGCGCGAATGGGCGTTTCGCGTCAACCTCGACATATGCATAGTATACGTCGGTATGCTCTCCGCGCTCGCGGTCATAAAGTTCCGTGAGCACCGTATTGCAGATCATCCACGGTGGCCGGTCGTCGTGAAGGTCTCCGTTGGTACTGCCGCTCTCGTTATCGTATGGTACCTCTTCTTCGAGATGTCATACAATAAGTTCGAGTACAACATCTTCCACCCATTCATCTCCTTCCTACCCGTCGGGGCCTTCATCATCCTCCGTAATGCAAGTTCCATTCTGCGCTCGGCCTCTTCCAAAGCCTTCGCCTTCATTGGCAAGTGTTCTCTAGAAACATTCGTCATCCAGTACCACTTCTGGCTAGCGGGCGATACCAAAGGCATCCTAGTCATTATCCCGGGCGCTCGCTGGGGCGCTTTGAACATGCTTGTGACCACAATCATGTTCATCTATGTATCTGATTGCGTGGCGCATGCCACAGGGGAGCTTACGAAGTGGATTTGTGGCGATAAACTAAAGACCAACCCTACGCTTCCTATGCCTGTGGCGACGACCGCTCGGCCTGCAGTAGCAGAGGAAGACGGTACCGTACAAGAAGTGATCTTCCTTGCCCCTGCAGATCTTTCGGAGACGAAAGATGAGAACAGCGGCCAGCAGCCCTTAGAGCCCGATACTCCAGTTAGACCCGTGCATCGGTGGGCCGATCGACTCGCTGAGGGAACCTCGCCATCAGGGCCACGTATAAACCTCATTTGGAGAGGGACTGAATGGCGACCTGGCGTAAAAACGAAACTGCTCTTTGCCATGCTTGTCATGTGGGTCTTAAATGTCCTATGGGTCTACCCACCGAGGACTGCATGAAACCCGGAGAAGCTGCGCTTACGAAGATCATAGATACCATAGATACCTGTAATATACACTATACAGATTTTTACGCTAGATATACGCCCCAATCCACCAGTGCTATTCACTCCAAAGTACCTATGTAGAGGAATGAGATAAGGATTCAAGAAATCGACAGGACGGATCATTTGGTTGAAGACAATGTAACCTCGTCTCAGTGCCGAGAGCACTCGGGTAATAGGGAACATTTTTTGTAATCATTTCGACAGACAGGGAGCTGAACTAACCTGTAGTGGTGCAGATGCGCACAGACTCTGCGAAAAGGAATCAGCATAATGACCATATGCAAACATATTAGATAAAGTGTCAGCATTAGCATGGTAAGAATCATCAACTACCGTCCTTGAGACGGCTCAGTGCTTGACTCTATATTTTTTTCATCTCTCGTTTAAAAGGAATGAGACTCACAATGTTCCTCATGCGCAACAATCCAGTCGCCACGAAGTCCTGTAAACGAGTGAGATACGACAATCAAACGCGCTGACTTCGACAAGACTCAGAAATTTGGGTATATGTATGAAGTTCATAAGCCACAGAATGGCTTCGAAGTAGCGATTCATATTTTCTCGTCATTGAGGGTACTATGGGGGAGACTTACCTCGAGGATGTGGTCTCTCGGACACAGTGGTTGAGGAGAAAAATTGTGCGCGCGGCGGGGGGGAATAATATGCTCTGATGTCAATCACGTGATGGAACCAAGTTAGGGCAGGCCTGGCGAAAGCGCGCGCAATAGAAGCGCCGGGCAAGGTCCACACGCGTGCAGGTCGGTTTTGGACTCCGCCACCGCGAGTTTATTAACGACACTCACCTCTCAACTGCTGCTCTTCGTCCAGGCGACCACCATCTCGTTGTCAACCATGATGGCAGACGTCGCCACACACCAGTTCTCCCAAATCCCTTTTCATCACCGACCCACCACTCATTCTCCGGGTATCGGTTTCGGTTTCGGCCTCTCAGCCACATCGTCCAATGCTTCATGGTCCTCTTCTAACGTACACGCACCCCTCAGTCCCTGGAATGTCCCATTTTCACATCCTCAGCCCGCCAACATTCGCCCTGCTAAGAGGCGGCTAGAACCCGACGATGAGGATACTCGGAGCAGACCGTCGTCTGACGACACAATGGACAGAAGCCCCACCCCCGAACGGCCGAAACGTGCTGTACCTAAACGTGCTAGAATATCATCTGCTCACCCAAGTAGTCTGAAAGATAGTAAAGACGGAAGGGAAGCGAAAGATACAGCTCATGATGATAACGATGTCGATGTAGGGGTTCTCCTAGGTACGCATAATTTCATGCTTCCAACGTCCGGTGTACTCTGTCTGACATCATCCATAGCGAGTCTGCCGCCGGAGACTCTTTTGCCACTTTTGATGTCTCTTATTTCCTCACAACCGGCTTTGAAACCCTCCGTACTCGCTTTGATACCCCGCCCGACTCTGCAAACCGCGTCGCAAGCAATTGCAAAGTCCGCAAAGAAGTTACTTGATGCCTTTCCTTATTCAACAACGGGCACACCTCCTCCTGACTATGCAACGACCCGGTCCCAAGATTTTAGTATGGCACCAAGTTTTGGCTTCGGCCGACCTGTCCACGCTTTCCATACTGCGCACACGCCTGACACACATCACACTGCAGGGATGCGTGACGAATACATTATATCGCGGTTACGGCCTCATATCCAGGAGTTCGTTTCTGCGTGTTTCTCCTATCTCCCTTACTTCTCCTATGTCGAATCCTCATCGCTTAGCGCCGAGAGTTCTCAAGGTCACTTCCACATCCGCTCTCATGCGTCGGCGTTACAGACTCAGCACAGGGACCTGTCTCACCCCTCGGAGACCTACCTCTTTCCTGCACGCTCTCACAGCTCACATCTATGAGCAACCGCCTCTAACACAGTCGCTGCTGATTCCTCAGCTACTGCCACGTCTCATTCAAGAATGGAACGCCTGGATAGACAGAGTGGATCAGGTAGTTAACCGGGAGGGCGGTATGTTCGGTCAAGAGGTTGTCCGGAGCTGGGAGAGGGGACTTGACGAATTTGCGTCTGCGAAGGGCAACGCCCTGCAGCCTTTACGCGAGGTTCGCGATCGTTGGGTGTCGAGGGTAGGGTGGTTAGTCGGTCGGCAGCCGATGGAGGAGTCTTGACTCCGCGGCTAAAACGCCTGGCTTACTACTGTCATCATTCCACCAGTCCGCGATTGATCCACGTTTGCTTTCATCGTACTCATGCACACTCACACGCATTGCATACTTCATCTTCCATTTGCCTCTTTCGTTGCACATATACTGGGTAGTATACGTAGTCTGTTACGATCACCACGCACGCTCCTTCATTCGTCGCTCGGATTTGTTTTGGCGTCAAAATTATCATGTGCTTGCATACAGCGCATAACTTCAAAGCCATCTGTTTAGACTCGAATGTTTCCCGACGTGAAAGAGACCTTTTACGGTACGAGTAATTGATCATCTATGATGACGACGCGCACTTATATCGTTACTTTTATTTAGAAATGAATACCTTGTGCATTGCACGATCCGCCATCCAAAATATGCTTAGATGCATCGTTCCGATGTACAGTTAGAGGGAATGGTTTTCTTCGCGTTCCGAGCAGTCAATGTACTCAGCGCAAGTACACCCTCTTCCTTACATTCCAGCAATAATGGTACGTGCATCAATCGTGTTTATCATTCTGCTTCTCATTCCTTACATACAGGGGTGATTGCGCGCCGTTGCACTAAGGCAATTTCACTCCATATATGTAAAGATTGGACAAGGTGCTAGCCTTGAATCTAGTACGTTGTCAGTCCATGCGCGAGTCACGTTGAGGGCTGTCTTGTCAGCCATGAAAGGCGCAGTTTGTATATTCCGACAAACCTGTAAACGAGCATCCTGGATTCGCGCCTCAAGTATCTTGGCGCATTGCGTTGTGGCGTCGGCGATATCTTATAACTCCCGACTATTTTTTAATCATCCTGATTTGCTCTTTAACGATACATACCGTGGAGAATCCTCTGGCCTGGAACATGTGAGCTGGAGGGTTAGTGTTTGTTGAGTGGAGTACTAAGTTCTACACCACACCGCTATTTAGGCCTGGGCTACTCAAGTTCGCAAGCGAATCCGCAAGCACAGCATCTTCGAAGTCGTTGCTGGTGGGAATCATGGGGTTCCAGCGAAACATATGTCTTGAAATTACGTCCGCGGCCTTGTATGTACTACTTCACCTGCCTGATTAGGACGCTCACCCGTCCAGGCGCCTGCTGGCGAAAGTCGCTGAAATCGTTTAACTTTAGGCGGTTCTGAACAGGTACTCGTCCGTCAATACTCGCTTCTTTTAACATACTTAAGATATCCTTCAAAACAGAGCTTGACATCCTCATCAACCATCAAGTATGAGGAGTCCTATCACACGTCCGATTCTCGCGGCCAGTGGCAAGCTTCAAAGTTTCCTGGGGACGACCAACGTTACTCACCTATCACTGTCTCCCTGCACGTAGCATTGCGCCACGTGGTTCTAGTTTGGCCACGCTAAAACAGCTCTAAAGAATGCCCTGTCGATCTCGCACGGTCCAGTGACAACTTCGAGGCTTAGTAGGCAGGTCTCCATAACCAGCAGCTTTACCGTCTTCCCAAATTCATTTCCCGTCAACCCTGCACTCTGAGGCCGCACAGATACAATGACGATCCGTGGGGCCCGAAAACATTTGACGGATGTAATCCAGAGGGGATAGAAAACCGCCACTCTGAGGCAGAACATGAGGTGTGTAATTTGCTGTTCCATGTCCCAGAAGTACACAATTCCTCCTCCAGAGCAGTTCTGCTCCATCTCATGTCTCGTCGTCGGGGCTGGACAGGGTGGTAGCACTCACATGCTGGCGTATGCGGCCCTTTCTACGGCGTCATGACCGTGCACTATCACTTACTATGTGACTTTTAAGACGCGTCGCTATCATGGATTACCGCGGCAATACCATATACGGCACCTATGTTCAACCTACTATCCCGGTCACTGACTATCGCACCACGACTACAGGGATAACAGCAGAGCATTTAGCTCCTGGTTTGTTTTTTTACTTGTCTTCAGCTACGCATCCAATAGTTAAATTCCTTCATGCATTTTAGGCAATGCTACACCTTTCAATGAAGTGCAGCAGCGCGTCGCCAATTTGATCAAAGGGAAAATCATCATTGGTCACGCCTTATGGCATGACCTTTCTGGTGAGTTCTGAACTGAGTTCATACAACATATCTTTCCTGACTGCAAGTTTGATCGTAGTCCTCGGCATCCCTCATCCTGCAGTCGCAACCCGTGATGTAGCTCTATATCAGCCGTTCAGGAATGCGCTCCGCGCAACAAATACGGTTGGCTTACCTACACTCATGTGGCAACTGATGAGGCGCAGAGTGCAGGAGGGTACTCTATCGTGTGTAAGTTTGCAAAAGGCTGAATAGAAACTCCCATCATAGATTCCGTGGGCTGATGTCTCCTCGCAGGAGGAGAATGCACGTGCAGCGCTTGACCTCTACCGCTCACATGCAAATGAGTGGGAACAAGCCATATCTGGTGGGCATTGGCCTGCTAACTTACCTCCAAGTACATTCTCACGTTGCTATCTATGACTCGACTATCGCTCCAATAGTATACAGTGCCAGGGGCTGATCCTTGTTTTCTTGCCGTTCCATTCATTTTGAACGCACTCTTTCTTGTACGCACTCCTTCTTGAACGCACTCCTTCTAGATACGTCAATGTATTCCCTAATAATGAATATGATCACTGCAAGTCAACCTCTTTACCGCTTGTCCATGCACAACATTTTCTCAACCCATGGTACATTCTTGATTGTCCGCCTTTGTTTTCGCCCCTGGAACAACACTGATTCGTGTGTACGTAATCGAAACTCCAAACTCTAGTGCCCGTGGTGCAAAAGCCGCACAATAGGCCCTAGCTTTCTTATTGAAGCAAACTTCTCGGTTCGTGTCGCACCAGTCGAGCTAAAATCTGAGTTAGCAATTGCACAAGATTTGAGATTTGAATCTATAGTGGCTCGATACAGATTGAATGTAGATCTCGTGCAGCGTCCCGAATCTCCAATGCATTTTCTGACGCTACTATTCACGAAGTCCAAGTTCTTTATCAATAATATGATCTTCATCTTGCCGAGAAGATGCTGCCCTGCGGTAATTCTTTCGTCAGGTGTCTGAGTACAAGGACCAGAGACTTACGGTACGATGACATTTCAGTGGGCATAAGATTACGGCGACAGCAGAAACTGAGCTTACTTAGTAAAATGAAGCTGCCGTTCCTGTCATACGAGGATTGTACGACCCGGCATGGAGAATCGAAATGCACGACGGGCATAGGAATCGGCAGAGTATTGGCAAATCTTCCCATAGACGTACATCTTGGAAATCAGTGCGTGGCGGACAGTATCAGATGGATGACAATGCATTCGACACTGACTACGCATTGGGACAGTTTTTTTTTACCTCTACAGGTACTCTGTTAGCGATTCGTATGGATCAAGAGTAGGTAAGATTTCCGAGTGCATACGATGTTCATAGCGACAGTGACATCCGTCAAGAACTTAAGGCTGAACATTGAGTCTGAAATCATAGACAGGCAGATCCGGTGTGACAGCTCGGACACCGTCTGGCGAAGAAGATTGAGAAAGATGTATCTGCCTACAAAGCGGCGGGAAAATTAGCGTCGCTCATAATTTGTTAAAGGTACTGACTGCGTACGAAAAGGCTCTAATACCGAGAGTTTCCTAGAAGTGCCGCTTGAGTTGCGAGCAGACTTTGGAGTCAGGCGCTGACCGGCAGATAGGGAACTGCCAGAGTAGACGACTGATACCTTGTGCACGCATGGTACAATGCGGGAGCATCATGAATGTTGATTAGGATAGCACTAGTACAATTCGGTGTATGAACTCACCTGACTGCACTGGAAGTTCAGCTAATTATTACAAGACGTAGGATGTGCTAACATAAGCGTGTAACAGGGGTATGGATCCCGTCAGCAAAGCGTACACTAATTGTGGCGGAAGGGACGTACAGTAATCACTCCATGCGAACTTAACCATTACCATCTCGTAGAGGCTAATAGCGATGTCCTTCTAGGCTGCAGAGTCGTCTTCGGGCATGCCGGTGAAAGGGCTTCATGATTCATTGTCAGCTCTGGCAGCAAGCAAGATACTTTTTGCGCGATCTTCTAAAGTTGTTCGCGTGTATCTAGTCACACCGCATTGATCGCTGTCTTCCCTTGCATCCTGTGTTTTCCGCGATCAAGCTCTGCCCTGTTCAAAATCCAGGACGAAAGCAACCGACACGGTTTGCACGGCTAGCTATGAATCGGCAAATATTTAGACTCTGCGCCAATCAGGTACTAGGAAATCAAATGTCCCTGACTTTTTGTATCATCATGACGACACTCTACCAGCAACAAAACCATTTGGAGTTAACGTTGTATACAGACTCTCCGGGTGAAATCAACACGTCGAACCTGAACTTGTGGACGCCGTCCGCGTCGCAAATCGTTCGATGCGTTGCAGACAAAGATGATCATTTCGGGCAGGGATCTGTCAGATTGTGGCGATTTTTTTCGGGTAAGAACGCCTGTGAGCAAAAGGAACATTCAGAATGCTATGCTCCTCGCAGATCTGTATTGCAAGCGGATATATGGTATTTACCGTCCTTTAAGCTTAGCTCGCCGGCAGTGGGAATTCGAGCAAGGATGACTATTATTCGTTAGACACCATAAGGTCATGTAACTGCATCGCGAATTGCTCGCGCGTGCATCTGGCAGAGTGAAGGCCGAGATGAGTTACCGGGACGGCTCAATATGGTCACTTGATGCGCCGTTGACGGCCACGTGGCAGAACGCCGCGTGCGACGAACGCTCGGCGGACGAACTGTGCATGTCCTCGACTACTCACGGTAGCCACAGCGAAGACCAACTGCTCACATGAAATGTTGCCGAGGTCGTGGTTCAGTCCCAAGGCTACAGACCAGAGTAGAGAGGCTGCGCAGCCAGCTGATGTCTTCTCTGACGAGAAAACCGCAGACCATGACTCTCGGCCGTCGTTGGATAGAGCCATCACAGCTGCCCTTGCTACCCCGCACGATGCAGTGCTCGCAGAGCTGCAGGGTCAGAGGGCAGGACCTCACTCATCAGCCAAGATGGACGCGTCTCCTGAGGTACCAACATTGCCGGTCATCCCGAGCCAAGTTGAGCTCGAGCTCGATCCGAACGCCCACGCCAACACTATGGCGAGCACCGAACCTGCAC
>JANHOG010000686.1:0-12834 GCA_027627325.1 Phlebia brevispora
TAAATAATCGGTTCCGTCCGTATCCCCAGGCTGCGCCGCCACAGTCAATCCTGCCTCATAACAGGCATTCTCGAGACCCTTTACTATATAGGCGCGTGACGGTTGATCTTGACTAGGCTGACCAGCACCATACGTCGGAACCACATGAGAGTAAGGATGTGACTGTTCGTCAGGATGAAGCAAATTAGGAGGAGGAAGCCGGACATGCATCAGCTGCAGCGTACGCTGTGGTCCTCCGGTGCTTGGACCAGCGCCGAAGCCGTAGCCGTAGTTGTACCCTGCACCAGGAGCGAAATACAGACGAAGTCCGTTTGTCGTGATTGCCATCAGATGAGGGCTATTTTGGGAGTTGCTGGGCTCGATGACGTGGAGTGAGACAATTGCAAACGATGCAGGTGTAATAGCAGGCGATCCCGGAGCCTTGTCTTGTGCCTGCTTGTACAGGTTCGAAAGTGTTTGCACATGCTGTACCGTCTTTTCCCCGCCCGTTCTGTATACGGAGATGGTATTATTTGCGGTGAGCGTATAGAAGCGGTTTCTGCTGGAGTCTGAGATGAGTAATACAATGCGTTCTGCAGAGCAGTCAGCAACATACAACCGCGTAAGCACTTGCGCTCACCTTCTGCTTTTGGAGCAGTCAACCTCGGCAATAGGCTAGATACTCCACCGACGGAATGATTGATGAGTTGGACTCTCTTCCCAAACCATCCTTCCTTCTCCTGATAGTGGAATTCGTACAGATTCCCATCTTGCAAGCCACACATGAATATACGGCCGTCTGTTGTACCGATGACGGAGGTCATTTCCACCTCAGAGGAAATAGACATGTCCGTCGCGTACAGCTTGAGCTCCCTGCGGCTACGATTATGCGCCGCAGGTACAACGTTCGAAGAAATCCCAAGTAGTAGGACGGATACTGGGGTGCATATAACCAAGAGATTAGTGATTTCGTCTATGAACACGCCGGGTTTTGGTTTGACCAAGGCGACGTGTGTTATAACATCTGGCTGGTCCGTGAAGGAACTCAATTCCTCCCTGAATATGGCGCGTGAGTAATGTGAGTAGAACAATAGTTGCCACGTACCCTTCCAGGTAGTTCCACAAGAACAGATTGTGGTCAATACTGATCCACACTCGTTCGATCTCGGGCATCAAACCCATATGAGACGTGACGTTCACAGCTAGCGAAGAGTCAGCAAGGTCCTAGTTGAAGTGACACATGACACACTGTTATAATACTGAAATAGGCCTTCGGGGATGCCTATGAGTCGTCGTTTCTGGTATGGCACGCGGTAATCATCCGGATAGACACTGTAAGACGCGGATGACGCCATGCCAGCTGCATGAAGATCAGTACAAAATAAAGACATCTATTGAGTAATAAGGACATACGTATACTCAGCATATCTCCCAATTCTGGTATAGACTGAGCATCCTTCACCAGCTGGTCCTGCAAGACGCGACTTGCGCCCTGCAACGCGGGTAAATCGACGGTGGGTGCCGGTCTGGATACTTGCTGGGAATTTTTCACGTTAGTAGACATCCCTAGATTGTTGGTAGAGGAGGGGGAGAGAGAGGAAGAGGATGGTGCCAAAGCCATGGCGGCAGTGGCTAGTAGTTTTTGGAAAGACAAGAACGAACGCGTCTCTTTTCTGCGGCTCTGTTGGAAGCTACGATAGGCGCCCGCTATGGACCCTCTGCCAGACGCGTGAGGCGGCCACAGTTTGTTTTGCATCTACTGGATCTACGACTACGACACCAGCTCTCACATCTCTCAACTATCCCGGACCAGATAAATTTGTGACACAACCGGATATTCAGTCTACATATCCTCACAGCTAGGCAATCTGAAGAGATCACTCTATCAGGCTCAACTGCAACATGCATATGCAGGTGGACATGTATACCACCGTCCAGCAGGCGATTTTGAATGCCATAGATGCGCCGCAGTTCAGTGCAGCCCTTCCTCCGCTGTCGGATGCCTCTTGGTTGAAGATCCTCGGCAAGCACCCCGGATCGCATTTCGAGAACGAGCGGCTTGAATTCCTCGGCGATGCACTGATGTACGCGACGTTGGGAATCCAACTTTACAGCCAATTACCGGAAGCAGGTCCTGGCCTTTTTACTGTATGTTTATCTCTCGTGTTTGATTGGATCTACAACTGGCATTAGTGCGTTCGCTCTGCCTTACACTCGAACGTCACCTTCTCTCGCCTCGCAGAAAAGCTCGATATTTTTGCTGTGAACGATCAGGTCCTCAAGGCTTTAACAGCCAAGACTTTCGGTGAAGGCGCAAATGCTCCCGCGAAATCACGTCCACAAGTCAAAGCTACCGCGGACCTGTTTGAGACCGTAATCGGGATGTATTTCCTCGATTGCGGGTTCAAAAAGCTATGTAGATGGGTGGATGAATTGTACAGCCCGCTCATCACCATAGCGGAACAAGCTTATGTAGAGTGGTATGCAGGTAAATTTCTTTTGATCTAAAGCTTGTTTATCTGATATGTTCCAGCCGTAGAGTGCGGCTCGGAAAGTGTGTCGGGGCCAATACATCTATCGTTGTTTATACCCGCAGTGGAGCGAAAAAAGCACAGCACCACACAATTATAACGCGGTCATCAAACCATAGACAGCTTATTGTACCTCCTGCGCCCTACCGAAGTATGTTGCATGCTTGTAAACACCGTCTGTTCGACGCATCGACCAGTTTGTGTAGCAGATCAATCAACTCCCCAAGGAACATCGACGCCGAGCTGCTCTCGGTCAATCATTGACCTTACATCGATATCGGATGATGACGACACTCTCCTCGACAATAATCCCGGGGACGCTTCCATAGTCGTACAACGCTCTTCATCGGTTCAGTCTCATCTCGACAAGTACAAGGCTATCACTCCTGGTAAATTCGCCATGCCAACTCTTAGAACCTCCGTTTCTTTCGGCGACTCTGTCGATATGTCAATCTCTGATGAAGAACTGGAGGATATTCTGTTGGGAGATATTAACTCGGATATGGAAGTCGATTCGTCTTTGAATGTCGATTCAGACTCGGAATCAGAGAAGAACGGCAACCCCACCGCTTCTGTAATACTCGTCGGCGACTAACAGACAATTCTTATTCACTATCCTCCCACATTCTGGCATCCGAAGTCACATGTTCTGGTACTATTCAACGGTTTATGCACTTATGGCTCCCTTCCTTCTTCTCGCCATGTAGCAATTGTCCCGTTTCGAGGAATTGATCTTGTAAATGGGTCCTGTGTACCGGTGTACTAGCAGTCGCCTACATTTTCTTTCGAGAACTTGGACCTCTTGCATTCTGCGTTGAGAGTCTCGCGACGTTTTGTGTTGAGACCATATCGACGGGCAGATCACAGTCCTCTTTCTTCCATCAGGCTCTGGCAGACTGAGATATCGTGGCGACTGAACTCTATTCGGACAACCTCTGCTTGCACTGGACAACTCGACGCCTAGCCTCAGCCTTAGCTCCTCCCGCTTTCAGTCTGAATACCGCACCCATCCTAGCTCAAGTCTCCTCGTAAAGTCAGCCAGCACTCTTCCATCTTCGTGATATCTGTGCAATTGACGATCAAGCTTGTGCTTCAGACAGATAACGTGTGGAACGATGACTACCAGCCTGCCGGATGCCCTCACCAATGCTGTTTTAGCCTCTATATCGCGACTCGATTATAGTGTTGACCCTCCGAAACTCAGTCCCCATTTGTGGGATCGCGTTTGCATCTTGACCCCTGAAGCTAAGGAGGAGAATGAACGTCTTGAATTTCTGGGGGACGCCGTTATGGACGCTTGTCTTGCGATAGAACTATACAAGCAGATACCCGAAGGTACACCGCACATGTATACCGTGAGTATAAACGTCTTGTCTGTTACGCCTTGTTTATGACATGCTTTCTTTTCCACGAAAAGGAGATACGTTCCGCACTTCATCGCAATTTAGCCTTCTGCCATCTCGCAAACCGTATGGGACTAACAACGAGCGGATCTACCAAATCCATCGGAGACGTCTTTGAGACCCTGATGGGTGCCTATTTTTTAGAGAAAGGGTTCCAATCCTTGTACGAATGGACAAGGCGGACTTTTGAACCTATCATCATGGCTGCCTACGAAGCATACTCGAGATTCAAGTAAGTACTCACTTTACAGATTAGTTCAAGCTGACGGGTTCACTACAGTAGAAGGAGACGTAAAGAAAGCATGGTCGACGACTTAACGGGTTCCCTGTCTTTATGTAGCCTCTTCCCGTCGCAGCATCGAGCTTCGACGTCTGCGACAGCCAGGGCG
Source organism: Phlebia brevispora (assembly GCA_027627325.1). Classification (NCBI taxonomy): domain Eukaryota; kingdom Fungi; phylum Basidiomycota; class Agaricomycetes; order Polyporales; family Meruliaceae; genus Phlebicolorata; species Phlebicolorata brevispora. The sequence goes on from JANHOG010000686.1 coordinate 4,303, forward strand.
CAAGGGAAACGTCGATATACGGGAACAGATATACCTTCGCAGATTCCCCCTTCGTCCTCACCCTCAGTACGAGCATCTTCGTACTCGAAGCGTCCTCGTTCGGAACAGCTGCCGGAAGCTCCAGCAGTAATGAGGGATCAGCCGGCGTCAGAGTTGTCTTATCCAGACCGAGAAGTCGACCAGGCATCTGTGCGTGGTGCTCCGAGCACATCTGTGGTAGGACCTACCGCTGTGTCCGATGAAGGGTTATTCAGTAGTCCCATCTCGTCTGAGGGGACAGGTGGACCAGTTTCACCTCGTTCGACTGCAAGCACCGGGCACCCTCCATTGTCGATGTCTTTGGCTGCTATACCGCTGCCAGAATTTTGGGAGGAATTCCGGACGACAGACGGAAAGGCGTTCTTTGTAGATCATCAGACGCAGACAACGACCTGGGATGACCCACGGAAGACCCTCTTCGGAGATGACAACTTTGAGGACACGGATACATCTTGGTCTGCACGCTTGGTGGCACCGTTGCCAGAGGTTCCAGAAATTCCCGCCGGGAACAACGCTTCCTTCCCTAGCGATCCAAACGGTAATTCCTACGCACAAGAAAGCCAAATGCGCAACAATCGCACACCGCTTTCCATCTCAACCCTATTTCCAGACCTCCTTCAAGAGGGTTACACCTTCGAGTCGTCGGGATATTCGGCGAGCAACGGTGCAGACGGTATACCCGAGTTCTGCGAGATTCGGGAAGCCTCCGATGGATCTGCATATCTTGTCGACCATGCTGCCGGCACCATAATACGTCGGGAATAAACTGCAGGTGGTCTCACCATGTTTTCGTTCAGTCGTATTGGCATTAGATTCAGGGTCGGGCTTCTTGTCTAGTCCAAGTCGGCAGGCCTGCACTGTAGAGTCTCTCAGTCAGCTATGATATCAGTTTGCATTTAGCCTGATCAGTAGGTATCCTATTAGTTGTAGTCTAGCGGGGACCTGATAGCAAGCGCAGTCGCTTCAGAGCTGCCAAAGGAGATGTTCTGCCGACTTTTTTTGTTCAAGTGGAAAGCAGTACACGCTCTGTGTTTTCCATCGTAGCATCCACGATCGCGAATTGACTCAAGACTCTGATAACTCTGAGTCATCATGGTTTTGAAGATAGAGGCCACGCCAGAGGCGCAGAGTTCCTAGTTGTGCATCTACCTGATGCTACGTGGTGATATCATGACTTCAGTTTATTCCAAATTGGGGATATCCCGATAAACCGTCCATAATCTATTGGATTCAGTAGTGCTGGGATGTCTTCGCCGTTGAGATGTGGAAGCTTTCACTTCTTGATCCTTCGTGGGGTGCTGAACGCCTCGTAAAATGCAGGCAGAACATTTTCCGCCGTGTATCAAATGGTAGATAGTATTCTGGGGGGCAGGGAGAAGATGAGGGCACCGGACACTTGCAAAGTGAAACTGAAGACAGGCCTGAGTCGACGCGTCGGATCTGGGACTGTCAGCGTGACGATCACGTGCCACGCGTACCAGGTCGACGCGCGCTTGTTTGACGCGACCGAGCCTACTTCAACTTGCTTTGAATCTTATTGACCACTGAGACAACTCTACCCACGCCCCCTCCTTCCTACTTGTATTCAGAATGCCATCGACAAAGCAAGCACCAACACGTCAAGCAATCACTCTCAAGGGCTCTACTGCTCTTGTCACAGAGTTCTTCAAATACGCCGCCAATACGTCGGTTTTCATCTACTCGTACATTTCGGATATAGTTTTGCTCACATCAGTCGAATAGTATTCTGTTTCAGCGCGGAGTTTATCCAGCAGATGATTTCCACATGGTCAAAAAATACGGACAGACCGTGTTAGTAACACAGGACCTTGCTTTGGAGAACTACCTTGACAAGTGAGTACACAGATACAATAATTGCGGTATATCGTCTCATTGTTCGTAGAATTCTTCGGCAAGTACAGAGTGCGTACGAATGTCTACTGGATTATAAACTTTAACCTACAAGCCGAATTGTAGAATGGCTGTTAACCGGATCCATAACGCAACTCGTTTTGGCAATTATATCCAAGGATTCCAGGGTAACCATGGAGCGTTGGGTATTTGACATAAACCTTGTCAATCACGAAGGAGAGACAGAAGAGTCGTATGTACCCATTGAGGCTGACCCTTGCGCCTTTGTAACTCACTGCGAGGATAGGGCGCCAGCTAAACCAGAAGCTGAGATTCAAGCAGAAATACGGAACATCCTGAAGCAGATCGTTTCAACTGTCACATTTCTTCCCGTGATCGATGAACCGACCGTATTCAACATTCTTGCGTATACTTCAGAATCAGCCGATGTACCCGCGGACGAATGGGTGGACACCGATCCTCTGGCCATCGAAGCTAGAAAGAGTCAACAAGTCAAGTTGCGGAGCTTCAGCACAGATGTCCACCGCATCGAGGCGATGGTTGCGTACCGATATGAAGGATAGACAACAATCAGTCCATTGTCACAACACGAGCGTTGTCCATCTGGCTCGGCTTGGCATGATTGATTCTTTTTTACACTGTATGCGTCATGTTTTCGTTGGGATACCATAATGCCTCTGTATCAAGTAGTATAATGAAGCCAATCTCTCGTTGGATATTTCGTACGCCTCGTCTCCTACAGTAAGTTCAGCGAACGCCGAAACGCGTCCCTCGCCTGTGGCGCGTGCGGTTGCCTCTTCACCAACTCCGAAGCTGTGGAGTCCACGACAGATTGATCCCACTCGACCAATTCTCGGTAATGGGTTTTGCTTATCCGTGACCGTGAGCATCTGGCCGCCCTGAAATGCTGACGACGCCGGTGCTAGGAGGCGTGATTGCCATGGCCACCACAACAGTTTGATGTTTGCAGCTGTGATCGCGTCTAACTGCAGCCTTGGATATCTACCTCCACCACCCTCCCTCCCCTTCTCCCACTTCTTTGTCCTCTTTCTCTTTCTTTCTTCTTTACCTTTTGTCTGGCAGGGCCCGGACATCACTCTTTTTTTGCATATATAATTTGTCACGGTCGTTTCGGCAGCTGATTACACAACACCATGGTTGAAAGCTGGTTTCGTCGAGAGCTACTGACGCCTAAGCGACTCGCCTTTAATGTCATTTTCTATGGCTTGCACTTGTTCTTCTTCGCTTATGGCTGGCACAGTCAGGTATGTTATCGACTCAGTCAAGTTTCCACTTCATTGACGTTGCTCGGTAGGAAACGAACACTAAATTGTCTGCTCTGAATGCCCTCAAATGGTCGGTGTGGACGTCTCGAGGAGCCGGCTTGGTCCTCGCCTTCGATGGCGGTCTCATCTTGGTCCCCATGCTGCGCAATATCATCCGTGTTGTCCGACCCCGGTTGACCTGGTTGTTCCCTGCTGACGAGAACATCTGGTTCCACCGTCAAGTCGCGTACTCCATGGCTTTCTGGGCAATGGTGCATACAACGGCTCATTATATCAACTTTTTCAATGTCGAGCGCACGCGTAAGCATCCCGTTGACTGCAGTGAGTTGAGAGCGCTGACACTCTGACTCAGAGGTTCGCCCTGAGATTGCTTTGGATATTCACTACACCCAGGCCGGTGGCATCTCAGGTCATTTTATGCTACTCATCATGGTGTTGATGTACAGCACTGCGCATTACAAGGTCCGCAACCAGTGCTTTGAGGCATTCTGGTATACGCATCATCTGGCGTTTTTCTTCATGATCGGCCTTTACTCCCATGCCACTGGATGCTTCGTCCGTGACAGTGCTGATCCTGATTACATTCGCACTTTCCCTTTCTACTCTACCGAGCACTGTCTTGGATATGAAAGTTGGCGATTCACCATTTGGCCCGGTATCATCTATTTCGGTGAACGCATCTGGAGGGAAATCAGGGCTCGCCGTTCTACGCGTCTGTCCAAGGTCCTGGTTCATCCTAGCGGTATATTCACACTAGTCGTTCTTCACTGCGTTCTGTCTGACATCTCCCGCTCACAGGTGCCATGGAATTCCGTATCGTGAAGCCTAGCTTCAAGTACGTCGCAGGCCAGTGGCTTTTCATCCAAGTCCCGGACGTCTCCGGTTTCCAATGGCACCCGGTGAGTGTACTTCGTTGCTATCTGTGACTTTGTTCCTTATCTGTTGTCTAGTTCACCATCACCTCTGCACCTGAGGATCCGTACGTCTCTGTTCACATCCGTCAGGTTGGAGATTGGACCCGCGCTCTCGGTGAACGCGTTGGCGCTGGTCCCGCGGTCGTCGCAAGCTTGACTTCCGCTGCCATGAAGGGCGATGAGAAGGATGAGAAGCTTTATGGCACGCGTGGTGACTTCATCGAGCTCGACCCTTCTCGAACCTCTCGCCCTCTGCCAGAGGTTCGCATTGATGGACCGTACGGTGCCCCTGCGGAAGATGTCTTCAACGTAGAGGTAGCTGTGTTGGTCGGAGCTGGTATCGGTCAGTGCATGGAAATCCCCTTGACATCAATCTCTGGCGGCGGACATTGATACTGTTCATCACGTTCCTAGGTGTTACACCATTTGCTTCCATCTTGAAACACATCTGGTACCGCCAAAGGCGAGGCAACGTTGGTTCGCTCAGACGAGTCGAATTCTTCTGGATTTGCCGTGATGCACCGTCTTTCGGCTGGTTCCAGAGCCTGCTCCAGGAAGTTGAGGCCGCTCAGGCTGATCGTGAGTTTTCGTTCCATCTTACGGACTATCACTGATGTTATGTTCTCAAGCGAACTTCTTGCGTATCAACATCTATCTTACGCAGAAAATCAATGAAGACATGCTTTGGAACATTGCTGTCAACGATGCTGGCGCTGAGTATGATCCTCTGACGCTCCTGCGCTCTCGCACAATGTTCGGACGCCCAGATTGGAAGGCTATCTACGGGCGTATGCGTCAGGCCGTCGAGAGCGGGCAGTACCTTCCTGGAACTAACTCCCAACTGAAGACCAAAGTCGGAGTAAGAATCCTTTATTGATCACTGATAGCAATATTGGGCTCATTTATTGTCTCCACTAGACCTACTTCTGCGGCCCCACCCCCATCGCCAAAGCCATTAAGGAGGCCTGTGACGCCGAGAGCGGCGCTCATATCGAGTTCACGTTTGCGAAGGTTCGTAGTGTGTTCTCGACAACAACGATCGACGCTCACGTTCCCTGCAGGAGCACTTCTGAACGTTGGACCTGGGCCGCCTGGCGCGATCCTTGTAGCTCCTATGTGATCAGCTTTCTTTCCTATTGTACAACTGTGTATCTACCTGCACGAATATATCCATTGGCTTGCCTGCCGGGGCAGCACGCGCTTAGAGTGCTGTAGTTTTCTTGTGAGCTGACTCAAGCCGTGAAGGTGCCAAATACACATAAATAACGCGGTACTGTACTTAAATCATTGACGGTATCATCACGTACCTCCGCCCGCGTTCATTCCGTCTTAGCGTGACCACCAACCACGCCCTGCTATCTCGCATCTACATAACAGTCATGGAGAAGGCATACGAGGTCCTCAAGAATACATTTCATTTTGATGAATTTCGACTCGCCCAAAAAGAGGTCGTGCATCGTCTTCTCGTTGACGACGAAAACGCGCTCGTCCTCTTCCCAACAGGAGGTGATTGCATCCAACTATGTTACTTATTGACTGCGTTGACAATTCATTGCTTAGGAGGGAAGAGTTTGACGTATCAATTACCCGCACTGTGTCTAAGGGTAAGTCCTTTACCCCAAATGAACTCTCAAGGCTTACCCTGTTGAATCGCGCAGGGCTTGACACTGGTCATTTCGCCTCTTATTGCACTTATGAGAGACCAGGTAGACGCACTCGTTTCTCTTGGAATTAAGGCAGCAAGCTTGGATAGTACGCAGGGGTTGGATCGCTCTTCGTGGGTCAAGGACGAGGTATTGAACGGCAACATGAAAATTCTGTTTGTTGCTCCCGAAAGGCGCGTTGCCGTATGCATGCCTGGTCATGCGATTTAATTGACCTCAGTGAATTCAGGCTGAACAACGAGGTATACGTCCTTATTTGAGATCTTTCGATGCAGGCTAACGCAGCGCAGGGATTCGTGAGCATGATGCAGAAAGTGTCAAAGATCTCGCTTCTTGCGGTGGATGAGTCCCACTGCATATCCCAGTGGGGATCCAGCTTTCGCCCAGAGTACCTCAAGATTGCCCGTTTCGCCGAAGAGATGAATGTTGAGCGCGTATTGTGCCTCACAGCTACTGCCACTAAAGCCGTGGCGGATGATATCTGCAAGAGTTTCTACATCGACCCAGAAAAGGGTGTCTTTCGTACGCCTGTTTACAGACCAAAGTAAGAGAGCTACAATTTGTCAGAGGGTAGATTCTGACTACTACAAAGCCTTGCTTTCCAAGTTGAGGTTGCGGAAACACTGCAAGAAAAGATCAACAAGATTATTCCGCCATTGAAATCAAGAACAGGCCCAGCTATTATATATGTTACACTTCAGAAGCAAGCTGAGGAGGTTGCCGAACGTCTTCGGTCACAAGACTTGCAAGCTGCCGTCTACCATGCCGGACTGCCCGCAGATCAGCGTGAAAAGGTGCAGCACGACTTCATGGAATCGGAGAAGGGCATCGTCTGCGCTACCATTGCATTCGGTATGGGGATCGATAAAGGTGAGAGGTGTACCCAGTATTCCGGAACAAGAGGCTGAAGTACGAAACATATAGCTAATATCCGTCAGGTATGACCCTTCTGACCGAGATCATTGGTCGTTTACGCATCAATGACACAGGTTATCCATCTGTATATGCCGAAGACACTGGAGAACTATAGTCAGGAAGTAGGACGTGCAGGCAGAGACGGTCTGCCTTCCGAATGCCTGATGTTCTTGTCAACAGTAGATATTCCTACACTGGAAGGGTTCTGTCGAGGCGACACCTGTGCCAAGAGAGACATGGAGCTCTGGATTCAAGAAGTCTCATACAAGCCGCCATCTGACGACGGGACAATAGATTTCAACTTGTATCAGCAAGGGAAGCAGTGAGTTGTTTTCCAGATGACAACGGGTGTAGGTTGCTCAGATGATTTATAGATATGATATCCGAGTAGGAGCCTCTAAATCGCAATGACCACCCATTCCACTCGACTGACGCCTTTGTTTTTGTAGTCCAACGTCTTGAATCTACTCTATGCCGAACTGGAGCTCAACCATGGTTATATCAGGGCGACTACGCCTTACTATTCCTTTTACGAGATCACTTCTCGCAGTGCAGACGGTTTTAACAAGATACAGGCTGATTCAACGCCTATCGCAAAGGTAATCAAAAGGTACTGGTCGACAAAGGCGTCAGGTTACACGGTATGCGGCTTCTTGGTTGGTATCTACATGGATGTTCATCCTTTTCACGACGCTCCCAAGCTTGATGTGTCGACTACCGCGACACATGCAAATGTAGACCGTGCGGATATCGCCCGCAAAATTCACGACTGGGAGTTTAGTGGTGAGCATATGCTGCGAACAAGGAGATCTGTAGGTTTTGTGACAGCTGACACGGCTGTCGTTAGGATGGATAAACACGAAAGCTTCGCAAGTTAGATCGGTATGTAGCGTTTGAATCAAGTTGTACGCATAGAATGACCGAAGCTTCACAGCGTTATTATGTTCTGAAGCCTCTTCCGAAATCCAGTGACGAGATCCAAGTTCTGGCCGACGTGTTGTACAAGCGTATGTGCGATAGAGAGGAGGAAGCCATAGCCAAGCTTCGTCAAGTCGTTGATTTAGCGACAAATGACGACTGTAAGCTCTAGCAGTCTACAGGGTGGATCTCCACATGCTCACTTAGCTGGCATACTAGGTATCCCTCACACCCTTGCTAGCTACTTCGGCGACACAGATGCTGTCCCGGACGGCATGTGCGGCCGATGCACATTCTGCACTACGGGTGCAGGGATAACGTTTGAATCCAAGATCATTTCCACTGCTGAACCCCGGCTAGTAAAGAAGATTCTTGACGCATGTACTGTACGCGATGATCCACGACTGCTGGCCCGCTTCGCCTTTGGTATCACGTCCCCACGACTTACGGCCTTGAAATGCTCTACAAGTCACGCACTGTTTGGCAGTATGGTCCATGTCGATTTCAAGGCGCTGGTTCAAGCTTTCGACGAGGAATGCAAGAAGGTGGATTACGCGAACATTGAGGTTGCAGTTCCAACAACGAGGAAGCGTACATACACTCCGACCAATAGAGGACGCGGTGGTAATGCAAAACGTGGAAGACGGTACTGAAAGATTGTTGGCTGCTCTAAGTGCAGTAGAACTCGTGGTATTTAAAACAGTGTATAAAATATGCGATCTAGTGTCATATTTATTTTCACCGTATACACCAGCGAGTGATGCGGCCGCGAGAGTGACGCGCTGCGGTCTGATCGACGCGTTTACCAACTTGAGTTGGATCCATGTCCCAGCTGGTCAACCTAACTTTCTCTCGACCATTCCGACGACGACGTTGATGATAATTGCACGCTATATCTGAATCTAAAGCCTCTGTCAAAGCCAT
>JANHOG010000687.1:0-12831 GCA_027627325.1 Phlebia brevispora
CGCGTGGTACCCTCCCTCGAGTATACGGCCCTGATGAAACAGGTAGGACGTCAAGAGTACCTCAGCCTGAAGCATGTAGATGATGCGCGTGGGGTCTAGGGCGGTCGTAAGGCTGTGGAGCGCACGTGCCAGGACATGGGGCTCCTGCTGCTTCAAGACTGGGTCGTTGGTGCATACGATCCCGATGAGGTAGACGGTGTGTACGAGCGCAGCGGGGACAGGGGATCGGTCGATTGGCGGGATGGATGCCCTGAGATTGGGCAGAAAACGGCCTGGGTGGAGGAAGAAACCAAAGCAGCTGGCGTGGTCAATGAAAGATTGGATGCTAGGAGCAAAGGTCAGGACGGTCGTCGAAACGTCAATTCTGTTTTGCAGCTCACATTCTCTCAGTTGGAGGGATAGCGTTTACAGACCTAGGGGGAGAAGAGTTGTTTGCGACAGAATGAGGATCATGGAGAGCGACTTCCGCGTCGCTGCCCTCGAGTTCCCTGATGCGGGCTTCTAGCTCTGCAATATTCTGTTCGAGCAGTTGGGACTGGGTGGGTCCGCCGTCGATATACTCGCAGTCCTCTAGATTGGACCGGACACACTGTGAGCAGGCAGGTCTTGCACCGTCACACCGCTATCCGCATGTTGTGGTCAACCATCATCTCATCAAACTTGGTGTCCAACGTACCATTTTCCTTCGCCTGCACGATATGTATTAGACTCTTTGTCGACACCGTAGGCAAGGGGAATCTCACCGACACCTGAGGCATGCCTTGCCCCTTTCGAGGTTGGAAGTAGCGGTAGATGGTCCTGCCATGCACGGATGATAGGAAAGAGGTGGGACGAGATTAGATCGAGCTCGGATCGTGAGGGAGGCCATCTTGCTGAGCGACTAGTTATATACCAGCTCGTGCGGAGAGCCCGTATGAGATCTCTTTACTCAACAACTGCCAGAAAATTTGCAGAATACGTCTCGCGCGGACGCTACGCAGTCTCGTTGGGCGGGAGGAGCTTGAAGATGGCGATGTATGTCAGACGCGCCGAAGTACCTACGTGCGAAGATAAATAATGCCCCGAGCGAGGAATAACACATCTTTTTCGAGACTCGGCGGGAGTAATGTGGTTTTCTCATCGGTTTTGAGCAGTGCGGGGCCTGTACATTGACGGGCCCCTTGCCGACTCGCGATCAGACTAGGTTCGACGCCGATCTTTCCCTTTCTTGGGTGGCCCCTTCTGGGTTTCTAGCCGATTCCGGATCCGGACGGTGCTGCGAGATGCTAATAGAGATTAAAAAAAGACTGTGCCGTCTGAAACCGACAAGGTTCGTTGCACTGAATAAGATGCTATGCAGTGGCGTCACTCTGGATGGATGTCAGCATCAGTTATGCACGCTTCTAGTCAACTCAACGTTCGCCCGAGCCAACATCCCGCGTAGTAAGGCTGGCTGCCTGACTAAACAAGGCATTCTGTGTGCCCCAGTGACTAGCCCGCAAGTAGTCGTAATTTCCGAGGAGGCGTACGGGCTGATCGCATATAGTTGCACTGCCATGAGGAGAGACTCGCGGAAACAAGTTGTGACTCCAGAGTCTTTACTGTTCCTGAACACGAACACCGATTCTGGTGACGTGACCTACCCGATAAGGTAATTAGACGCCCTGAGCACGAGCGCGATCCCGAAAGTTACGGAGGACCAACACGGGCAACGAGATCCTCGATATACCGACGGCCAGGCTATTCCTTCCAGTCTACGTCTCACAGGGAGTTTACCCTCCGGAATACACGTTGCAGTAGGGCTTTCAACTCTGCCGACGCTTTTGCTCTGATATGCCTGGACGGTCTTCTTCGGGATATCTCGTTGCGGCAGTGAATCCTATTAAAAACAAGACAGCGGGCGAAGAATGGTGAGAACACACCGGCGGAACGTACGCATCGCACCCGCATCGTACTTCGCTACTGCGCAGTTAGCAGTAGGCTTTGCACTAATTTGCGGCCGCAGCGAGCTCGCGTTAGGCGGACAGTGCACTTCGCGCGCGCAGTGCCAGTCTGTCTTCATTGAGTGCGGATGCAGTCTAACAGCTTCAGATACTCATAGCACTTCCATAAATGTGACAATGAAGAGTTTCGGATGTCCTTACAGGCTGGTGAGGTTGCTCACGGACTATCCGCCGCCTCTTTTGTGTTATTGTCATCATACCGCGGGAACATACTGCACGGCGGCGGCGGGAAGTAGTATATTCTGCTCATGAAACCCCCTGCTCCCATGCGCCCAGTTAGAGAAGTCCTATACTACTGATCACTTGCCTACAGAATATGTTTCAGTGATTTGACAATAATAACCTGGGTTTGCGGATTTAAGTCAATATCCGCGGCACACTTGTGGCCTGAAGACGTTCGTACCATACCCCTAACTGACAGTCACACGAACCACCGCGCATGAACTATTTCTCGAAGCTTCAAATCTTACAAGCCGCTGCAACATCCCATCAACGCGAGAAATATTTTTTCACTCAGGAGGCACTTCCGATATTGCTTTGTGTAGTACGCCCGCTGGATACCGTCTACTTAATCTTATAAAATGAAGTGCTCTGGACAACTGTGGACGTCGCAGAAGAAGATTTCATCATAGTACGCTATTCGACCGTGATTTCGGTGCAAGGAATTGAGACGCAGACGCAGCCTGGCATGTGCATTGCATTGAGATGACTGGCTCTAACAAAATTTCACGCTGATGCCTTCGCCTTCCTGTGCCCGACCGCTAAAATACTAAATTTTACAGGACGCCAGGACCGCAAATCAGCGCCACATACAAGCACATCTCGAAGTCGCACTGGCTTCTTGATGCACATGCACCGCGGTACCGGAATAGACACTGACAGATGGCCTCGAAGCGCGGCTTCAGGGGCCTAGAAGCTGTCCTGGCTACGTCTAAATTTTTGGCGTAGATTCCAGCTATGCAGTACTACGGATTTATGTGCCCCGTTGACTGCGCGTGTCACCATGCGCGAGCTCCTTTTGCGACCGAGCTGCACTGCACAGCTGCGAGATCGCAAGCAACGCTTCCCTGCCTGTCTGTAGGACCCCTGACATACTGACAATGGATGCCACTCCGTAGGAATCTGTGGCGCTGTACTTCATATGTCGGAGATTGAAATATAGTCTTTTCGGACATCGAAAAACAGTTGCTGGCCACACCGGAGGCAAAGTAGGCTCGCCCCCAGCCGTTTCATTCAAACCCCGCTGCGCTCGTCAAGCGCGACTGGCCCGAGAGTTTAGAAGGAACTGCTGGTTTTACAAGCATAGCCCACCCCTACTCTCCAAGTGAGTTGAGTTCAATCGGAGCCGTACGCGATGGGGTCTGCTGTAGCGCAGATGGGATCGAGACTAGAAACTACTCTACATCGATATGCGAACCGCTGTGAGCTTAAAGCCACGGAGACTCGGTTAAGTTTATCGATTGCAGCATCGACATCAACCTTCCCCACAGCCAGTAGCGAGTCCTTTCCTGCGTAAAGATGTCCTCGATCCCTCAGTGGGAGCGCACCACTCTCATTTCACCAGTATCCATTCCGTCTTCTGCCGCAGCATCCTCTCGTCCTTTTACTATGGTGTACCGCATCTGGAAAAAAAGACTAAGGTACAGGTGGTAGACACAGCTATAGACCGGTACAGACCAGTACAGACCAGTACAGACCACTCATACCTTAGTCTTTTTTCTAGATGCGACATGAGCAGATTGATTTGATACTAAAGTATTGCGATAAACTAGACCCGCGAGCCCCGAAACATCCGCAAGGTGCATCCGTAGCTTTATCTCCTCTGAACAATGCAATTTCCAAGTGTGTTTAAGTCTCCTATTTGTGCATGCACCCTGTCTTGACGACTGTTCTTTGCAGCGATTGCACCTCTACAAGAGATCGCACTAGGCCATACATGGAGAAGCATTTTTTGTGGTGTCTCATGCACTCGAGAGAAATCGATGAAGCTATAATCGCATCTAGAGACACGATAATGAAAGTGCATGGTTTACTCCGAGTAAGATAACCTGATAAAAGTCTCGCAGTAAGCCATTACTTACTGCTTCTCGGACTGCACCCGGCGGCTACTCCAAGTCAAACAGCAAGGAATTTCAGGATCGCCTGGCGGAAGCAGAAAGACGTGATGCCTCGAATCTCGACAGATACCAAACGGCCTTATCGCAGAGAGACGACCGTTTCATTTCCGATCTTCAATCTCAAGGCGGGTTCAACATGAGGTTCTCAGAGCTTGTAATCGTCGTTCTCCAAGTCAGTAACGTCAGTTTCTTTTACGTTGTTCTTGACTGAACCGCTCGCAAATGGAAGTATGTCCAGAACCTACCGGCGACAACCAGCGCTCGTTTAGAAAACATTCTTCTCAAAGACATTGCCAAGGCTATCTGTCGCGTAATTGGACAGTCATTTGAAGGGTTCCAGATCGGACCTTCCGTCCTCAATAGTCTAGAGGTGGAGTTCAATACCAACGCACCCATCGGGCGCGGAGCGTCAGGGAAGGTTTACACGGGAAAGTGGAACGGCGCTGTAGGTCTATTTCACCGCTTCCGGAATGGGTAATTTAACACATGGGCGGAAGATTGTGGCCGTCAAGCGCATGCATGTAGATGATGCACGCGCGATTTCCGAAGAACAGAGACAGGTGACACAACCGTCTTCCCGACGAATCGTTCTACTGACATCACTAGGCGATATCTCACGAGGTCAAGATTTGGTAGGTGCTTGGACGAACGTATAGCATGTGCAGTCGCTGACTTCTTCTGCCTACGAGGTCATCTCTCCAACATCCCAATGTACTTGCCTTCTACGGTGCTTGCTTGGAAGCCACTGTGGTACGTCATGAGCATTGTATGATCACGATCAGAGACACTGAGCCATTGTAGCCCTTTATAGTGATGAAATTCTGTCCGTTTGGTGACATAGCGCACTATCTAGACATCCATCCAAATGCGGATAGAACTAGACTTGTAAGTAATATACCGGGTTCAAAGTTCAGTATTCATAATCATTCATATGGCTAGGCGTATGAAGTGGCACTTGCTTTGGCATATCTTCATAGTAGAAACATAGTCCATGCTGATGTCAAAGCGGTGAGTTCTCCAACTAGAGTCGATATGGCACACGGCGTAACATTAGTAGGCCAACGTCCTCGTCGGGGAAGATCACCATGCGCTCCTTACCGACTTTGGCCTGTCGCTCAAACTGCAACAGATACGCAACCAATCGTCGTATTCCCGAACCGTCGACAAGCAACGTGGCACACTTCTGTGGATGGCACCTGAGGTCCTTGAAGGCACAAGCCCGGATATGACAGCAGATGTATACAGTCTCGGCATGACCATTTGGGAGGTGAGGAGTACTCGTCTTGGAGAAATGAAACTACTGACAACCGCGCAGATATTCAGCGGCCAGATCCCATTTGGAAGCGTCATCAGCGACCATATTTTTATCTATAATGTTGTGTCGCTCCAGAGGCGTCCTAAGCGGCCTGATCGTTTAAACTCTGAAGATATGATTTGGAACGTCATAGAGAAATGTTGGATACAAGACCGCCAATCCCGACCCGCCGCAGAAGAAGTTGTAAGGTGGTTGCAATCTTTGTTGCGAAACCCTGCCGATGGTACGAGGACATAATATTGTGTTACATCTTTTACTGAGTTCTACTGTGACGGCGACAGCTCAAGGTGAGAAACCAAATGGAGCAGTCGGGCCGATTGACTTGCGCGTCCCAGATATGAAGCGCGTCCCGCAGCCAATGATAGGGCCCGCTTCTCTTGACAATACTGTCATCGGAAGGATCGTGCCATCGCATTCGGAAGAATCAGTCACCCCGATACTGCAGCTAACGGCGGGACCTATGCTGCGTTATGACACCGTCGACGAAAACGGCATATGGCACGGGGCTGCTTTGATCGTTAGTGAGTGTACTGCCAGTGTTTGCTTCCTGATCATGCGGCCATTGACATACTATCGTGTAGCTGCGGACGCAGGATCCGCGTACGAGCCGTCCCCGACATTGATTTATATTTCGGACCCAAGCCATCCTGCTACTCCGCCTGCCACGTCCGGTGAGTACAATGGGCAGTCCAACATAGCCATTCCTCATCTGGTTGATCCCTTATTCAATGTGTTGTCCGCTGCAAACGATGTACACACTCTACCAGATCGCAATACACTGCGAGAGACTGTACCTGGACAAGAGATCTTTGTGTACGTCGCGTCTGGAGGGTAAGTTTTGCAGGATTGGTGCTGGTACCACATAGCTGATTGCCACTGTTCATTCCGCAGTACATTCACGTTTTGGAGGTTCATGATCCATATACCTCTTGGGCCCGTGGAGATGCGCATGATCTATAGCATCAATGGAGGCCAAGAATTCAATTTTGTTGTTCCAGGTCGCAATCAGAATATGCGATGGGCTGCATACTCCGTACGTCTGACAGTCTGGAATGCTTATCCACGGCTCATTCTCACGCAATGAATAGCGCAACAGTTTCAGTGCTGGAGTCAACCAAAATGACTTTCGCGGTCCCGGCTTTCAGTCAGGGTACGATCCAGTCTGGTCAGACGTACTTCAGAAACATGCAGAGAATCCATTCCACGTTTTGGTTGGCGCAGGAGGCCAGATATATAGTGACGCCATCATCAGCGAACCTGAGCTACAAGAATGGGCTTCCATGAAGGACGCTGGCAAAAAGAACAATTGTTCTTTGAGCCTAGAGATGCACTCTGCTATAGATCAATTCTACTTCCACCATTATTGTCGGGTTTTTGGCAGCGGTGCATTTTCCAGAGCGAACAGTTCAATGTGAGTGGCGAAACTGACCAGCCTTGAGTGATGCGCGTCACTAAAAATGAATCTAGACCCATGTTGAACATGCTTGGTACGTTTGCAATTGCTCCCATCCCTGATGGAAATGCTGACGCCTTACGGCCACTGCAGATGATCACGGTGAGCTCCTCAATAATATTACAAGGTTCACCATTCGGAAGCTAATATTCCACCCTACAGACTTGGTGAGTGCGCTACATATCTTGAGCTACTGGTGTCAATTTAAACCGCGTGTGTTGTGGAGATCGATGGGTACGGCAACTGTCAGTATATACATTCCCTTCGCTGCACTGTTCTCGCTCAAGATTAGCCCGTCATCAGACCCTGATGAAACAATGAGATCGCCCGTCTTCAGATCGTAAGTGCACAATATGACAAGGATGCTCAGCGGCACGCTTACTATACGGCTCGTAGAATTGGTTCTCGTGGCTACTTCTTTTTCTTACTTTTCCAATGCTTTATCAACAGTGCGCGCATACTTCTTCTGCCCCCCCTGTCAGGCAGCTGACCCTGCTTAAAGTTGAAGTGGATGGGCTTGACGTTGCGGGGCATCCATTCAGGTCTCTTGTCATTGGCACAGAGGGGCCATATGCGCACTTTCCATCGCATTCCTTCTTGACGTACATGGGGCCCAAAGTCTATATGCTATTATTGGACTGTCGGTACGCATGACTACGAGTATCTGCATCGAACGACGCGCTGAAAGACTTTCGAACAGTGCCGAAAGAAAGCAAGATCAAGTATGTAGTCAGGCACAGTATGCTAACATATTCCAGCGACTGGAGCAGTTACCTCGGGGAACTGAACATCTTATTGTACAACTTGGTATGTTCATGCTCCTGGGATTCCGAACAACGTTGACGGCAGTAATCAGGGATACCTATTGCCTATCCCCGCATGGTATTCCTCGAAACGGCTCTGGAGGCGAAGTTGAATCCACTGGTGGCTCTCGGTAGAGCGGGCTCTTTGGGCCGGTCTGGCCTTGTAAACAAATTCAACACCGACGCTGAGCTATTGGACGATTTGGTGAAGCCGAAGCAAGTTTCGCATATAAATAAATTCTAACCGATATAACAGAATGATCACTGGACGGCAAAGGCTCACAAGGTGCGCGGCAGCAGCCTGCTTCCTGAAGCTCTGTGCTGACGATAGCTTTATGTTCGCTATAATTTCATGTCAAGTCAGCGCGAGCGCAACTGGTTTATCGAACGGTTACAGCAAGATATTGCAACAGGGAAGCACATCCGCGTGACATTTCTCTCGGGCAACGTGCAGTTGGCTGCCGTCGGGCTGTTGAAAACTTACGTCAACAATAAAGACCGAGAACTACCACCTGCCATGGACCACCGGTACATGCTTAACATCGTTACGAGTGAGTCTCTCCACAGCATGAGATGCGCTCGCTATTGCTAAACACTTCGACAGGCGCGATCGTGGATACGCCGTAGGTCGGAACTTGACGTATGACCGCTCAGTACTGAACTACGGTCCATTCATTGCGTAGGCCTCCGAACGGCGTCTTGGCGATGTTGTCCTCGCTGTCGACTAAGACCCACAAAACATTGCACCACCTGAACACGGATGAGACCATGGTGGGCTGATGTACACTACATCGCAGAGCCTGAAGTGTCTTACATCTAATGCTAGGTTCCCATCTTTGTAACGGACACACAGGGCCGCCCATCCAAGAGCAAGTACATCATGGGAAAACGGAACTGGTGTGCCGTCGACTGGGATCCGTCGTCAGCCGATCTGGTCTTCGACATCCGGGTCGAGAAGGAGAGGGGATATGGAGAGACAGTGGGGTAAGCGCGATGTTCGAGGTAGCCCTGATGAGCGTTTACAAACTGCGTTATAGGTATACCATCCGGGCGCCACCTCCACGATGGTCCTAACTTAAACCATTCGGCCCGGCGGTAGAATACGTTCTTTCTTGTTCCTCTGCTGTCGTATCATCGTCTCCAGTCTTCCGCTCCCGTGAGCTGTATCGGGCGTACTGGCAGAGCTAAACACAGTTGGTGAAGTACACAAAGCCAAAGAAACATTCTCGTTTACGTAGTAGTCTCTCCTAGTTCGTGCCTCGTAATCAATTCACAAATGTAGCCGGAAACGATTGAGGATATAAAGAGTGACACGATATTCATACATGCCTAAAGCACATTCTGCACGGTGATACGATGGAACATATTTAAAATGTGGGTATACAAAGTCCCCTACAGTCAAGGAGTTGACTTCTGCGCCGGGCAAGGAAGTGCAAGTTAGAGAAGCCTCAGGGCCCCAAGCGTTGAGACAAGTACGGCGAATACGGTGATGCACGTAGCAGGAAGGAGATCCGACGCGCCACTGGTTTCCACGGCGCTCCCACTTCCAGATGTAGGCTTGGCACCGGGAGTCGAGCTACCAGAACCACCCGAACTGGCAGAAAACGTGGGTGAGGAACCATGCGCACCCTTGGCTGTGAACGTGGTCGTAGAGAACGTTGCGGTGGTCTGCGGTTCTGACGCAGCCAGAGCATCATTGTTGAGGAAAACAAGGGCGAAACCCGGGGCGGGCACTCTGATGGGGCATGTGCCGGCGGCCTGATTGCATTGGACCGTTACGACGGATTCGTCGCCTTGGAAGCGACCGTCTATACGGATGGAGTCAGATATAATCATCAACGAGGAGAGGATGCCGTATCGTACCAGACTCATATTGACCTCCGAGCGTCTAAAGAGGAGAACGTTAGCGACTCCAGCTCCGACACATAACTCGCGCATAGCACTTTACCTGACCAGCCCAAGTGATGTTGAACTTCTCCGCAACGGAGTCGGCGAGTAAATACCTGCGCCGTCACAGAGTTCAGCAAATATACTAGCAGTTCGAATGTGTTGCTCACTTGACAGTGACCGTGGCAGGGGTGCTTCCGCCGGGAATGGAGACCGATGTGATGTACGAGGCGGCGCCAGTGGGATCGGTCATATAGTTCAATAAAGCGACCTTATCCAAGTTCCCGTTGTCGTAGATGGCGTAGCCGGGCGTGAATATGTTTCCGCCGTTCGCCTGTAAGTCAACAACTTGAGACTTCCCAGAGCGTCCCAACGTCTCGGCGACGGCAACGACGGAGTAGTAAACAGGCCCTATGGTCCACTGACGGGAGGTGGATTCGTTGGTCATAGGTGCTGTAGATGGCATAGATGAGTATCGGTCTGCTCTGCCATCCGACGGAAATGACTTACGTGTGAAGGGCTATGGAAAAATAAAGTGATATATTAGAGAGTGAACTAAGACAACGGAATAGCGGCGCACATTGTATGATACATCCATACCTCCAATATGGAGGTGCGCACCGGAGAAGTTGCCGTACGCCATTTGCAGGGCGTAGTCAATAGCCCACAGGGCTGCGCCAAAGGAATCTGACACGCCGGGGAAACCACCGCAAGAGGCCGTATTTGTCTCCATCATCACGAAAGGCTTCCCCTTCTGCTGTGCGAACGCAGTGGAGCTCAGGTAGTCCTGAACGAGGTGTACGCCGGAGGTGTGGTTCAGATAGTTGGGGAAGACGTCCTGGGAGCTCTTGCCTTCGCCGAAGCCTGCGTTCTGGTAAGTATTGGCGCAGTTGTTGTCGGGGTAGCTGGAGCAGTCTCAGCTCAGCAATGGCCAGCGCAATAACACAACAAGGGAAGTACCGTTCAACCGCGAGTGCCCCGAGAGACGAAGAATATTGATCAACAAAGCCGGTGTCCCAGACTTCTTCAGCGGTCCATCCCTTCTGAGTACCGATAATGCTCGGCGCAACGAGATTGCCATGGATAGGGATGTTCTGGTCTGAGTTGATCGCGTCGACTACGATGCCGAACTCCTCATTATAGTTGGCAGGGTTGTAACTAGCAGGTCGATGACCGTGTCTAGGCATGGAGTTAAGGAGCGGCGCAGACCAGCCTAGTAGTCTGTTACGTACGATGCATATAGGTCCGGCTCATTCCCCACTTGTAGTCCCAACAGATGGTCACCCAAAATGCTCTCGCCGAGTTCAGCCATCTGGAGACGAAGATGAGAGGTATCGTTCATAGGAACGCCTGTGAAACAGAATTTAAGGAAGCCACATCGTAGATGTCCGTACACCTCACATACCGAGGTACCACTTGACGTTGACGAGAGAAGATACATTGGCAAACAGATAGACGAAGTCCGAAGTGTAGTAAAGGGTAGGCGTCTCAGTCTAACGCAGCTCTATGAGGGGCTTGAGCGGCTGTATCATGAAGGCACTACGTACCGGGTTTGTTGAGGAGCTTGTATCCTTCGAGACCATCTGGCCACCCGGAAGACTGTCGACGTACACAGCATAATCCTGTGTATTTCCTCCAACTCTCACGTTGACTTGTCCAACGCGTTCGGTTATGATGGACATGAGGTTGAGGAACGGAACTTGCAGAATCTGCCTGTATCGTGCGTCATGACGAATATCGAGGGATGAATTTTCGCAAGAGCTTACGGGCTACTACCGACTGTGCAAAAGTGAGCTGATCGTTCGAGACAAGATCACATAAAAACTTACCAACTTGGTTGACGACGCTCATCTCGAGCGAAAACCCCAGGAAAGAGCCATTCTGTGGAATGGACAGACCAGGAACATTTTGAGAATTTTGCTCCAACTTGAGGGTAAATTCAGTGGGAGGAAGAGGATTGGGAACCGGTGGCGCATTGAGCACTACATTGTTGAAAGCAGAGGTGTCGCCAGAGTCGTCCGCAAGGACGGACAGTCCTGCGGTCAGCAGCCATGCCACGAGCACTAAAGGAGTGTGAACAAAGGAAGGCATATTACAACTAGCACAGCACGAGAAGACGAGGGAAGAGAGCGCACTTGAACAAGTTCCATGCAGCGAACGATCTTCCTTTTTCTACACGGGGTGTGGGCGTTAGTGGTTGCACATTTCGCTCCGGCGTGCACGGGAGATATTCAGTAGATCCCCTCTGACAACGTCGAAAAAGGATAAGAGCTTGACTCGACGTGTGAATGCCAAGTATGCCAAGTGCGCTGTGTTTGAGGATGCCATCTGATAGAGCGCTTCACAGACGCTTGTTGTATGTTGTGCCGCCAGGCACGCCCAAATATAGGAATAAGGCGCATCAAACGACGCCGACGATCTCCGCCACATACCTCGACCGTAGTCGGGAAAAGTCATAACACGCCGAGCACATCGGGATCTGGGCCGATGACTACCTTGAAAGCAAGAATGCCAAGCATATTGAGAGCGGAAAGCGAAAGACTTTCGGCGCCCGAGAAACGAGGCATCAGTAATAGTCAGTAATGGGACAACGGTTCAATCAGAGAGGCTACACAAGACATACCATGAAGTAACTTCTCAATAAAAACATGTGGCTGGCAGGTCGGCACCGGAATGGAACAAGGGCAGGGATGAGTCGTGGCTTCAATAAACGATTCAGCATGGACTACAGCAACAAGCTAAACCAATGCATAAACCAATTGCGAGTAGCAGAGCTGCACAGTGCAAGGGAGCAGGACATAGGGAGATCAGACATTATCATGCACGGAGTTGGTAAGAAGGAGTTTTCCGCTCTAGCTGCTGCCGTGCGCTCAAGTAGGGGTAAAAAAAAATAGCCCCCTACACAATTTGTTCCCTGCTTTCTACAAAACAAAGAAACGTTTGGATACGTGTTAACGGCCGATGAACTTACGGATTTATAGCCAGCCCGCATCGACGAGTGCTTTCTGGTCGCGCGTCCCGATCCTCATACGTATCTGCGCCAAGGCCGCGCAGGAAACGTTTAAGCCGCGATGCGTACCATGACTGTACAAATATCTCCAGTCAAGGCGCCGGGCGTCCGTATAGCGATTGGGAACGAGCTGCAGCGACTTGGCATCTTCCCGAGCGAATGGTAACCATCCCGGTATCAGAGTCAGGGCGTGTCACGGTCATCTTTACACAACGTAAACGCGGGAGCTGCCATTGCGCGTAACCATACTCTGGCTGCAGAAAA
>JANHOG010000688.1:0-12823 GCA_027627325.1 Phlebia brevispora
TGTGAAACTGACGACCGCCTTCTTCAGCATATTACTCCCAGTGCCTCGCGTCGTGAAACGTCTGCCTGCCTCTACGGTCACACTGGGCACCCCGAAATTGGAGCGTTCGTGTCTTAGACAGGATGCACCTATCATTTACGAAGTCTCATGTACAATTGTTTCGATGAATGCAACGCGCAAGATGGTCTCATATTTCAGTAGCGAGTCTGCTTGTATGGAAGAGTTGGACTTGCGACCGTTCTCCACGTCAGAGAGGGAATCGGACTTCATACGTGCGTGTCTGGCTGTCCCCATTTATCTGCAAAGCTCAGCAACAGCTGGGAGAGTTCGACTCCCTCCGGTCCCGGAAGATAACCAAGGGCTCCTGTCACAATCTCTAACTGAGACATCTGCCAAATTTGGTATTCGATCAATCAAACCTCGTATTGAATAAAGTAAGGCATACTTTCTTGTCTGCGGTGCTGTACTCAGCAACTCGTTGATAGAGCGGTTTCAACACTTCTATAGCTCTTCTGGCGAGGTCCTAGTCATTGTTTCAGTCTGAGAGCGATCTAATGCCAAGAGATGCCTACTCTGCCTTGTTCGACTGGGATTGTCTCTTTTGCTCGGTAGGCCTTGCCGATAACCATCGCAATATCAAAAAGGCCAGCCTTGGTGTTGAGTAGGAAGCGAACTTCTTCATATTAGAGAGGTGAAGGGGGTGCAATGACGGAAAGGCTTACGTGGTTCAGTCCTAGATAAGAACTCCCTCGCTTTCTTTTTGACTATTTCCCCGAGGACGTCCGGCTTGATGAGACGGGAGGCAGTCTGCATTTCCTGGATATAGCGATTCATGCCCTCCGTAACAGCCGGAAAAGGCACAGACTTGGACATGTCGAGAGTCTGCTCTGACGCAGTGAGCATCAGGTATGTCGTCATGATTGGGGAGTTGCGAAGGGGTGCGGTGGACTGCTGTACGATATTCTCGATATCATCTAAATCCTGGAGCGAGCTCGATACGAGACGAAATATTTGAATGTATTGTACGTTCTTCCACGGATTTCTTTCAAACCTATTAACGCTTTTTCAATACCTTCTGGTACCGGCAGCCAGTCACAGAATAGGCGTACCGGCCGTCAGGACGTCTCGGAACACCAAAGATGTCGGAAATAATGGTCAGGGTAATGTTGCGAACCTGAACCGAAGTTACAAGTAGAGATGAGATGGTCCTACGACCACTCTGAGCGAACTTATCACCGCGAGGTCTGTGAGAGGGAGGAGCTGAGACGACTACATCCAGGTGCGTGATGACCACTTTCGCAATGATGGGATAGAGAATTTCTGAAGGATAGGTTTTTGCTGGCATAATGGCGTTGTTAGATCGTACAGTAAGAGATGATAGATAGTCGGAATAGAGGGACTACAGAGTGAGTAGGCGTAATCTGGCGTAGCTTTATAGTAAATTGAACGACAGGTCACAGAAGCCGATTCTGATACCTGATTTGCGCGATGAGATCCCGTGGCCATACATTTGGTCTTATAGAGCAGACTCGAAATGTACTCACATGGGACACTGATTGATGGTCATCCCCCTCGCTTGAAACAGCGTGGAAGACACCAAAAGCTGACCGAGACCAGTGACCGATTGGGCGAGTCTGGCATTTTAAGGATCTTGAAATACCTTGCATTCAGCCTTGTAAGATAAGCGTATAAAGATCGTCGCCATTAAATTTCTGAGCGGATTATTTTATGGAGAGTACGCAGCATGAGTGGGAAACTATTGCGAGTTAGCAAGCCTCGTCGACCTGACTTCGCCAGACTACATAGCAATACAGACTCACATCGGTACCAGTCGTCTACTTTGCACCGGAGATGTCCGAACTTCCATATCAAGACCGTTAATGATTGGCAAGGAGTCTGTCTAAGATCAACGGCACACGGCGGTTTCAAAAACATCGCAATGACTTGAACAACAAAGCTGACCACAACCTCTCGCTTCACTACAGTTTCGTGATCCTGTAAATGACTCTATCAGTTCTTATGCATTATTTGTATATGGACATCAAACCACGCTTCGCGCCTATCAAGCGACAGCAGCAGACTACGGCCTAAAGTATCCGCGGGACTCGCCTGAGGAGGAAGCTGAGAGACCATTTACAGCGAAACCCTGAAACATAGTGAAGTGATATGTCTGGTGAGGTCAATCCCCCGAGAGGATTCCCTTAGGCTTATAACGACGCGCTTTAGACTTGCAGATTTCTATTGTCGCGCTCCGAATCACGGAGAAGCACAGCGCCAACTTCAATGCGGACGGAAATTCGCGATGACAGTCTTGCATTGCGGTGATGAAAGACATGTCGTGCTCGTGGTTTTTGAGGCTTCAGCGTTCCATTTGTGATAAGCGATATGTTGGAATCCAAGACCCGATATCTATATAAGGTCCGCTGTCCTTAGCGTCCTCCACAGAGCGTGGGCGTCGTTCGTCATGTTGCAACAGTCGATCGTTCTGTGCTTGGCGATTTCTAGCGTCGTGGTAGCACATGTGCTGTTCAAGTTTGTTCATGCCAGTCGTATCAAGAAACTGATGCCCCCCGGTCCTCCTGGTATTCCTTTGCTCGGGAATGCCCTGCAAGTCCCCAAAGACCAACCGTTCCGCCAATTCGCGGAGTGGGCGAAAGTTTACGGTACGTGTTGTACCCATGTGCGAAATTCACTCCTATTCTCATGTTTTTCATCGTAGGCCCAGTTTTTTCGCTCAACCTAGTAGGCAAGGATGTAGTTGTTTTGAGCTCGCCGGAGGTGGCAAAAGATCTTCTAGGTCTGTATGCGCCACGAACTCAATTCATTGTTAACATCATGAACAAACTCACTACTATGTAGATCGACGCTCCGCAAAATATAGTGATCGCCCCCGGTTTATCATGGCCAACGAAATCATCCTTGGAGGCATGGCTACCACACTCTTACCATATGGAGACAGGTAAGTCTCGGAATTATTGAATTCCTACATTTCACAATGACACCCGGTGCAAGGTGGCGCAGACATCACCGTGCAATCCATGATTCCATGAATATGCACGAAGTTGACGTGTACAGTGCCGCGCAGGAACGGGAGGCCTCAAAACTGATACAGCGGTTGTTGGATGATCCGGACAATTGGCTTAAGCACACCGAAAGGCGCGTCTGACAATGTCAGAAGGCCGTATAAACACTCATCTTATGAGCGGAAACAGATCGATTGCTTCAAGTGTCTTTTCCATCGTGTACGGCAACATTTTGGACGGGAAGGATTACGACGGAATAATGCAACGTCTTTGGCACGCCATGAACACCGTCTCTCGTGTCGCTGGGAAGGAGCCCCATCTAGTCGACTTTTTCCCCGTCATGTTGTACATTCCTGAGTGGCTCGCTAAGTGGAAGCGTGAAGGCATGAGAGTGTGTCGCATGCTCTCAGGTATGTTCGAAGAGTTCTTCGAAGGAAGACGTGCAGAGAGATTTAGTAAGTCTCATCCTACGGCGTTTCCACTTGCGCTTCGCTCATCGGTCTGCAGGAAGCAAAAGAGGAACATCAGTCGTTCAGCGAGCGCATGATTAAGGCAGGGGATAAGTATGGATTTGATCCATCTGAGCCGGCGTGGCTCGCCGGCTTAACGCTGTGAGTTGATTGCTCTCCGAAGCGTCGTAAGTGATGGTAACCTGGCGAGACAGGATAACAGGCGTAGATACGGTGGGTCCTACAACTCCCACTCTTTCAGTTATCGCTCAATATCACATTCTAGTCTTGTGGAATGCTTTCGGTGTTCATGCTTGCCATGCTCTGGCATCCGGACGTAATGCGCCGGGCTCAAGAGGAGCTGGACGCCGTTGTTGGACGAGGCCGTCTTCCTACACTAGATGACTACGATAATCTCCCTTACGTTGTGGCAATTGTAAAGGAAATGTTGCGGTGGTGGCCAGTCGCTCCTTTAGGTATTTCCTGATCGGGTCACCTCAACGGAATGTAAACTGACGGACACATAGGTCTGCCCAGAAGAACAACAGAGGTTTGGTGCCTCCTGTTCATGTTGTGGTCGTTACTCACGATACGTGCGATCGAAGGATGATTGGTACAATGGCTATTTCATTCCCAAGGGTAGGTGTCGATCGCAGCGACTGAAAAATGCGACGATTGATGCTAAGTCACCATACAGGTACTATGATCCTGGCCAACCTTTGGTAAGCACACCTCCACCAACTGGGACTCCCTCACGTGGTATATGCTTCGTCTAGGGCTATGGGTCGTGATCCTGCAGAATTTCCTGACCCCGAAGACTTTCGACCGGAAAGGTTTCTTGCGCAGGACGATGAACAAGCAAACCTACAGACGCCATTTGCCTTCGGTTTCGGAAGACGGTAGGTTTCAAGCTCTTTTGACCAAAACCCTGGATAGCTGAGCCTGGATGTGTACTAGCATCTGTCCTGGGATGCACGTAGCAATGCGCACACTGTTCGTCGATATCGCGTGCATACTCTGGGCGCTGGACATAAAGCCCCAGCTCTCCGAGGATGGGAGCCCGATAAGGCCGGGCAAGACGGAGGCCATCGATGGTGGCTTGACTGTGTACGTTTCCTATTACGATCCATACTCGGCTTTCGTTGATACGTCTGGCATCTTATCTCAGGTTTCCCGTACGTTTTCCGTGCTCGATTCGGCCTCGCTTTCGAGGTGTGAGAGACACCTGTGGAGGCGGCAAGCGTCGCAAGGACCTCGTGATGTAGACCAGTAACGAGAGTTACTGAGCAACACGATGTTTCGTAGGATGTGAAGGCGATGTAAGAAATAGCTGTCTTCCGCACCAGGAGCTGGTGGAAGTGTCTAGGGACGATGCGTGGGTCGAGTGGCCTGAATGCATCTTGTGTTATGCTGTCACGTACCCTGGAAACGAATTTTTCCCGTATGAAACGGATAACAAGTCCTCAGGGACATTGACTACATTTGTCCCAGAGTTGAAGATGCAGGCTCTATCGGGATGCCGCGCCGTAGCGAACGGGTCAGGAGCGTGCTGCAGAAAAGCGGCATTGACCCAAAAATATGCTCAGACTCAGACTCTCTGAAAGGAACACTAGGAGTCGATAGCAATACCCCGCTCAACACCTACTCGTATGGTGATGCTGCAAGGAAGTGTCATCAGTGAAGTAGGCGCGGCACAGGCTGCGGAACCCTATAGACGACCTTAACAGCACGCTAATATAGTGTAACTTCATCTGAAGATCAAGCTCATGGACGTCTCGGTAAACTAGCCACGATAGTCCTAGGCATACGATAAAGAGCCGGAGATGTGCCTGTCGGTATGTTCATTGTTTGTTAGTTCCACTCAAATGCCTTCGGCTAACTTGGAAGAATGCAGGTGATACCATCTGACCGTTCTTGAACGTCTCTCTTACACTCGTGAGATACAGCTTGAATTGAAGTGAATGCTCAGCGTGACGGAGACTTCGAAGCGGCATCTCCACACCGCCCGATGTGATGGCACGCCATACTACGTGTGAGTCCGACATTCCGCATACATTTCTACATGTCAATTCTTAGCTCGCACACTTCGTTCCTAACGCTGGCAGATACATGAGCCAGACCACCTGGCATTGATCCGAGACCTATATAAATCATGGGCTATCCAATCCTCAATCCTCGCAGGCTCCCTTCGAAATGTCCGCTTCGGTCTTGTTATTCTGGACGGTCCTTGTCCTCGCTGTTGTGCAAGCGCTGCGAAAGCACGCACATGCGAGCCGCGTGAGGAAGCTGATGCCTCCCGGACCCCCCGGTATTCCTGTGTTAGGGAACGCACTGCAAGTTCCCAAGGACCAACCATTTCGACAATTTGCCGAATGGTCGAAGACATATGGTGTGTAAAAGCACACCGAGAGTTCGAATCGTAATTGATGCGAATATTACAGGGCCGGTCTTCTCCCTGAATCTAGCAGGAAAAAATGTGGTAGTATTGAACTCGCTGAAGGCGGCACGAGATCTCCTCGGTCTGTACCAATATGACATATGCTGCTTTTAGTGACGACTTATAACGTTTCGCCACCTAGATCGACGCTCAGCCATCTACAGTGATCGCCCGCGACTCATCATGGCGAATGAGATCATGATGGGTGGGAAGGCAATACCCCTCATGCCATATGGGAACGAGTAAGTCTCTTCTTTTCCGATCCATGACTATCTGATGTAGACATACTGCGCAAGGTGGCGTAAACAC
Organism: Phlebia brevispora; assembly: GCA_027627325.1. NCBI lineage: Eukaryota > Fungi > Basidiomycota > Agaricomycetes > Polyporales > Meruliaceae > Phlebicolorata > Phlebicolorata brevispora. The sequence goes on from JANHOG010000688.1 coordinate 6,219, forward strand.
CGACGTGCAGTCCAAGACTCACTAAACGTCCGCCAAGCAAATATGTACAGTGCCATACAGGAACGCGAGGCTGTAAATCTGGTCCGATACCTCTTGGATGATCCGGAAAACTGGAGCAAGCATTGCGAGAGGTACGTCCAACACTTGTACACGGAACCGCTCTAAATTGTAAGGGGCAGGTCAATCGTGACAAACTCTTTCTCCGTGGTCTACGGCGATATTCTGGCTGGTAAGGACTACAACGGGATAATGGAACACATCTGGCACACGGCGCATGCTGTCTCTCACTTCGCCGGCAAAGAACGCCATCTAGTCGACGTGTTTCCTGTCATGTTGTACATCCCTGCGTGGCTTGCGAAGTGGAGACGTGAGGGAGACAGACTCTTCCGCCAGCTGTCAGACATGTTCGAAGGATTCTTCGGAGACGTGAAACGACACATAGTCAGTCATATGCCTTTATGTGTCAATTAGCAGCTTGACTGAAACCTCTCTAGAACGTGGGAGATGATCAGTTGTCCTTCAGTGCACGGATGATCAGGGCCGGAGACAAGTATGGGTTGGACTCGTTTGATTCTGGATGGTTGGCTGGATTAACCCTGTGAGTCAAAAGCAATCGCGATGCCATACACTGCTGGGACTTACACGTGGGGGGAGGCAGGATGGCCGGTATAGATACGGTGAGTTTCAACGTTACATGCTCAATCTTTGTGTCGTACTAACTACCCCGCTTAAGTCGTACGGAATGCTTTCAGCGTTCATGTTCGCCATGCTCTGGCATCCTGACGTGATGCAACGAGCTCAAGCTGAGCTGGACACAGTTGTTGGACGAGACCGTATGCCAACCCTCGAAGATTACGACGACCTCTCTTACGTCCGTGCCATTGTGAGGGAGATTTTGCGATGGTGGCCAGTTGCGCCGTTAGGTATGTCGTAACGCTGTCAGTGTTCTAGCGATGGTATTGAGAATCGCCTCAGGCGTGCCCAAGAACACCATGGAGGTTTGATAACTTCTTACTTACTCTTGGACGACTGCTGACAGATGTCATAGGATAACTGGTACCAAGGCTATTTTATTCCAAAGGGTACGTGATTATTTGGAGGCGTATCTACATCAGGAGTAATCTATAACGATCATCAGGTACTATGATATTGGCGAACCTTTGGTGAGTGCATGCATGCAAAACGAGAGTCGAACATCAGTGTATACTTCACACAGGGCAATGGGCCGTGATTCAGCTGAATTCCCTGATCCCGAGAACTTTCACCCAGAAAGATTCCTCCAGAAGGACGGTAAGCCGGAATCGAAGCCACAGGCGCCGTTTGCGTTTGGTTTTGGAAGACGGTGCGCCTCCGTCTCGCTATCGCACGAGCGCAAGAATTAAGTTGAATCTGATACAGCATCTGCCCTGGTATGCATCTAGCAATGCGCACACTGTTCATTGACATTGCGTGCATACTGTGGGCACTGAACATAAACCCTAAGCTCTCCGGCGACGGGAAGCCTCTGCGGCCAGAGAAGTCGGAGGCTGTCGATGACGGACTGACTACGTGAGTCTCATGCAGCAGCGACGTCTGATATCTCATTATCAAGGGTCCTTATCTTTTGCGTCAGCGTCCCCGTACCTTTTGCATGCTCAATACGGCCTCGTTTCTCTCGAGTGAGAAGGATCGTGGAAACAACAACCAACAGAACCGCACTCTGACATAAGCGCTTTCAGCGGACATGTGTGTGGTATATTTCCATGCTACGACGAACGGCTCATACCGATCTCTCTCCTGGCAGGTTGATCCATCCGGTCTTCAATAAGGCCGTCTGGCCTTCGAGACTATTTAGTCGATATTAGGGGAGAGAACAGCACTCAGGTTATTTGCAAAGATCGCATTTCGGGAAGGACTACATAAAGCTTGGGGCGACATAAGGGTAGGGATATCATGCATATTGAGAATATCGTGCATACAATAAAAGTGAAATCAAGCGAGATAGGAGTCCGAGTGAAGTACTCTTGACTGGATTCCCAGGGACAGTTTGTTCATCGCGGCACACAACTGCACTTCAGTTAAACATGTGATGATCTTCGCAAAGGATAAAGACTCACTGGTAGTCTACGCTAGGAAGGAGCCCGGACGCCTTGAGCTCTTCAGCATCGGCAACAGCCCCGGGTGCGCTGCATACATGCAAATGCTCTATAGCATGTCCCGAATCTTTTCTTTGCTGAAGAATGGACCTGACGTCTATGACTTCCATCCTAGCACCAGCACGCCAATACTCCCACGCAGGTTGTATGCCTACTGATTCAAGATGAGGGAACCGCACTGGTTGATCAACAGCTGCTGCGTGCAGCAAGTCTCCGAGGTACTTCGCAGGGTTGCTGCACGAAAGCAGGAGGGTGCGAATATTCGACGCCCTGTCGAAAAAGTCATTTGACAGGTTAATGCAAGGTGGATCCAAGGCCCACTCTCGCAGGAAGTGATCACCACAATCTATGAGCTCCAGGGTCCTGAGCTCTGGAAGCGGGAGCACGGACGTAAGCATACGCGAAAACCTCTCCACCATGTCTCCTACGGGTTTACATGTCGCAAAGTGTAGGGTCAAGGCTGCATGGCACCCAGTTCCCGTCGAAATGTTCCGGGCTGCGAGACGGGTGCACGCGGTTCCCGTGTACGGAGCGTCGAGAATGAGTAGGCATATTCTAGTCTTCTGGCAGCACACATGCAGCCACTGAGGAGTAGAGTGATGGGTCAACTCGATGACCTTCGCCTGAATGGCCTCGACGGTACGTGTACATCGACAAGCCCCAGGGGCACAATCCTCTAGCGCTGTATAGTGCAGTTCCTCGAGAGCCGGTGTAGACAACAGCTCCAGTAGACGAATGCTCCCTGTGCCATTATTGTTTAGGCGGAGCAACTTAAGATGGGGTAAGTGAATAGGAGAAGAGCATGTTCCTGCAGATGGTACATCCGGAGGATAGATGGTGTCGCATAGAGTGAAGGTCTGTAGCAGGGGCATGGAAGCTAAGATGTTTGCCCATGCTGTGACTGTGAGGCCATCGATCCCATGGCATGATGGGATGTGAAGATTGATGAGGCGAGGACACCATATCGTGCGAAGGTATACAGGAGAACTCCACGATAACGACAGAGATTCGAGCGCAGGCGCGCAAGTGAAAAATTGTTGTATGGGCCGGCGTTCTTCGGGGAGGAGAATTGAGCCAAAATACATTTCCTTCAAGACAGGTACATCAAGGGGAAAGTCGAAGTCTCCGAATGTCTCTCGGTACGTCCCTAGTGTCAGCATAGAGAAGTATGCAACGCGCGGAAACTCGGGGAGTATGATCTTCAAAGCTTCCAAGCAGGGTTGCTGCTTCATCTCCGCCAAATCCCGACATTTGAAGCACATGACGTAGAGCGGGGCCTGCTGGGAGCGAGTCAAGAATGTGCGAAGACACGCCGGTCTCAGTGTAAAGAGGTGTGTCCACAGTTCCGCAGCTTCGAGGGCGATCTGCCTCCATTCACGGCAGACGTGAGTGATAACGAGCCAGTGGTACGGTGGTAACGCATCACTCTTCCTGTAATGCCTAGTTTTGAGTTGAAGAAATATGTACACTAATAGTTCAATAGGAATAGACTGAAAGCTGCAGGATGCGGGTCCGGACGCTCCTTGAGGAGTAGTATCGACCGGCGCACAGGCTGAGTTATCGCGATGGTCGCCGTGGTTCTCGAGATGCATAGACCTCGAGGAGGACCCGGCAGAAAGCATGAGCACAGGATGCCGTCTGTGACTCGGACCTGTAGCAACAAATATCAGCCTGGATGGTAGCCTTGGAATTGACGTACGAACGGTCCATCTTGACTGTGTCAACTCTCACCTTGGGGAAAAAAATGGTAAGAATTCGTGCTGTGCTTCCTCGTACAATACTCTGCAGGGTGTGGAACCCAAGGTCAGATCCGCAGCCAATTTTGAGCTCAGGTTGGTGGTAGTACTGACTTCACTGCAATTCCGAGTGAAGCGATGTGCTCGGAGGTACTCACCGTCGTGCAATCACGTTCACTCGGCAACGCGGTGTCACCTGCTGTATGTTTAGCGCCCATTAATGCATATCATGGGAGTTTCAGCAGGGCGCGGTGATGACTCCCTGACCTCGGTTCTTGTACTACAACCACCTCTTACGACTGTCTGAGATAGCCTGGTCGTCGCAATGTCCGTCACAGGTCTTCCTACGGAGTTGTTATACAGCATCATCGCCTGGATCACCGTGGAATACATAGACGATGTAATCGTAGGACCGCTGAAGCTGCCCACGCTTCCCATCCTCGACCAGGTCAACCCTCTGCGAGAACTGAAGGATGAAGAGGATCCGTCGCTTACCGCTCCAAACCCAGTATTGCCCCTCTTCTATGTATCGACCCAATTTCGGGCTGTCACCCTTAAGATCTTGTCTCATACACTGGATATTCCGCTCATGCCCCTCAGCCCTAACGTGGACCGGTACGCAATTGCATGCGCTCTATTTGTTCAATGCAGCTAACATGAATACTGTGCAGCCTGACAATCAAGCCGTGGCAATGTATTCAGCCTATCCGTATGCTAGTCTTTAAGGCCTGTTCGGTCGATACGTCCGCGCTCGACGGAGGGCCGCTACTCAAGCCATATCTCATGCTGGCACTGATTAATCTCTCATACGCGTACTTTGAGCTAGCTAATCTTGCGGGACATCTTGCGGGACATGCGTTGGAAGTCTCCACCCACGTTGGGCGGATCGTCTCGAATTTTGTTGCGGCGAAGCAACTGGAACATCTCATTCAACCTGATATTCTGAGGGCATCCCTCTCCCCTCGTCTTACTGAAGCTGGTAGCCGTCTAGGCACTTGTGAGCTTTCCTCTTGATTCCGCAGACAGCCAGCTAATCCGCCGCAGTTATATGCATCAAAGTTCTGTTGCCTATGCTCGCAGACTCGTTCGAGCAATTCAGCAAAATCACCAGAGATGAACCGGGGACCGAAGATACTATTGATGAAGTCCGCCAGGTATAGCTTGCGGTGGTTTGACGTTATCTCAAGGATTTACATCTAATTTCTTTCCCTTCAGGCCGCGTGTAAATCATTCCTATCACAACTTACACTTGTTAAAACATTGCAAGGGCTTCTAGTGCAAGAAGGCTTCCTCAACCAGGCAAACAAACATGACGTAAGCATCTCTCTCGTCTTTCTTGCGAAGCACAATTGAATGTCTGCCACAAGGTGCTGCCTATTTGCGAGTTCCTGGATTCAATTCTCGCGCACGCCGATTTACCCGGGACGGACTTCTTCCAGTGCAAGCAGCTTGCATGCGAACTTCGTGCAGGATTTACTGCAACGATGTCGAAATCCACCATCGTTACCGCAGAAAAAACCCAGGGCGCTACACAAACCGTCCTTGTAGCGGATGATGCTCTTTATGCGGCTTAATGCCCCTGCAATTGTGGCGTCATACTTCATAGTTATTTGCATGCGACCGGCTGGCTAGGTTCGCACTGTAACTTTATTTGTACTTATTGCTGCATTTATTGCCGTCCTTTACGCCAGTTCTCGCCGAATCACCGTGGGAAGGTTGGGAGCTGAGCCAATCTACCTGCGCTGGTGCGGACCAGGGACTGGAACATAGTTCCTTCTATTGAGCAGCGTGTAATATTATTAGCATCCTTGGGGTGTAATGTACTCATCAGCATCGGAACGGAAGACTCTGGGACTGACTGTGTAGACGCATCTATGACGAACAGTTGGTGTAGTGAGTAAACCCTCCAATACTCATCGATCATTACATGTCTGCATGTTCACCTCCCCGGCGTCTTGAACGCCACAACCGTCTGAAGAAATTTTGCACTTACTCCTCGCAGCTCCCACTCGTGATAAACTCATACGTGAGTCCGCACGTCGGATGCAATTCGACGAACGCAGCGCAGGGCTTCGCCTTCATAAATGTGAATTTATTTTCCTCATCCCAAAATTGGAACTCTAATTGTACGAAAGAAGGTGTCGAGTCAATGAAGGTCCTTCAATTCGCCGAAGTACGCAAAGCTCGATCCCAGAAATGGACGAGATCACCAGATATGGAAGGTGCATAGCTTTGACGCTCGACTCGCACTGCTGTGAACGTCGTTTCGAGAGAAAGTGTTGGAACTGTGACCGAGAGCAGCGTTCCTGACGACAGTCTGACACTTTCCAGGCGTGACTAGCGATGTAGGCAGTGTGCGGGTATTTCATATTTCCGCCTGTCCGAAACACACCTCAGGTCGTCAGCTTGAACCTCGAGAAAGCCTTGCGCGGAAATGACATACCAGTCTTTATCAAGCCTGCAACAAAGAGCATCATCAAACACCCTCATGGTCGACATGTTGATACTGAAGCTGGAGAGTCTGCGGCATCTTAAAATATTTCAGCTCAATGGTGGCGGGATAAGGTTAGATTAATGAAGCGTCAGGGCATTCTGGGCACTTCATTCGTCTTCCTACGCGCTCACTACACAACGTGCGTGACATGACAGAACTATACCGCTCACAGACCAACATCAGACCGAGATGCGCATCAACGCCCCCGACACCTCCTAATTCCCACTCCCACTCCCCGAC
>JANHOG010000689.1:0-12815 GCA_027627325.1 Phlebia brevispora
CTCGACAGCCGTTTGCAGGCCCTGCTGCGGGGGCGAGGTGATCCGATCTGACGCTCCTTCCAGACTCTCCACACGTTCCTCGGAACGATTTGGCACCGCTCGACCTACACCTTGGGAACTTAGAGCAGAGGTTAGCGGAGGAGATGGGCAATTTGCCTGCGATTGCGGGCGGGGGCGATCCAGGGGAGCAGGGGTGGTACAGAGAGCAGTAGTACCGCGGGTGCGGGTGATTCTGATGCTATGTCGATATCAACAACGTCAGAGGTCACTACGGCTGACGTTGACGAGCCAAGTAGGAAGCGACCGCTAGAAGAGGGCGAGGTTGATGAGAGCGCAGAGGTGGCTAGGAAGAAGCAGCGTTTAGACGATCCCCCGGACGTTGAGATGAGAGAACCGAAGGAAGGGCCGGATCAGGAGCCGGGAGAACTTGTGATGCCATCGTGTTCACCGCCAAAGAATCCGCTGGAGGACATACCGGCAGAGAACGCAGGGGATGCAGATGCAGACGCTTTGCAGCAACATGCGCCCCCGCCCTCATCTCCGCCAATGACCGGTGTCACCGAGAACATGGAGGGCAATGAGTCTTCCGCTCCCGATGCACCCCTTCAGGCCCCATCAGCTCCTGAAGAAGCGGGTGAGATCATAGCGGAATCCTCTACTGCTCGTGACCCCGCCTGTGCTCCAGAAACGCTGGAGCTCCCTCCTCCACTAACGACTGGTCTACGTGACCTATCATTGTCGGCGTCGTCTTCAGATGTCCCCATGCCGTCTGAACCTCTCCCATCTCCTCCTTTCGCTCCATCTCCACCAACTACCACAGCGTCCCTGCTCGGCACGACGCCACCTCAGCTTGGTAGCAGCACGACCATCGAAGTGCGCGTCAAGCAAGAAGTGAGCGACCCCGTACGCCCGCCCTCACCCTCGTCGACAAGGTCGACCACAGAGTCATCAGGTGTTACGCCGGCCGAGCTCGCGAAATTCAGCATACGCCATCTCGATCTCGCGTACAATAAGAGCAAGGGCAAGATGGTCTGCCGGATGTGCATGTACGTGTCTATGTTCCTGTTCGTTCCCTTGTTTTTCATAGCTAACTCCGCTTTTCATAACAGTCTTAGGAAGACGAAGGATAAGATGTGGAAGGTTTCGGCGTTTCCAGAGGTTGCGTCGACGTGGACCCAGCTGCGAGATCATTGCGCTGATGCCCATCCGGCCGGATTTCTAAGGCTTGTCGAGCTCTCACCAGCGAAGGCCGCTGAGATGCGAGAGCGTATGGAGAAACAGTAATGCTTGTCTCCCCTGGTATCGTTTTTATCATCTACTTTTACTACCTCGTCTATTATCCTAGCACTAGGTTCAATTGACGTTATCATTCATATCTAGGCACTTCGTCATCTCTGGTGGTATCTTTATTTTCTGGAACTCATCACCTATTTTATTTGTAGCCTTACTTGCTCTGTCACGCATGCACATGCAATATTCTCGTCTTGTCTCATGTACGCACGACCTCATCATGATAGAAATGTACCTCTAGGCCTTTATGTCCGCACTCACAAAGTACCAATACTAATGATAGTGTACACCAAAGATGCTCGTGTCCTGTGGTCTGCTTAGAGGCAGAGACATGTATTCTCCCAAGGTTTTCCAAAATTCTTGGGACTATTAAACCGTAGTTTCTGCACCTTCCGAGTCGTCCTCAGGCATATCCTGTGCCGCGACATTCTTATACTACCTTCACTGTTCCTATCTGGCGCTTATTCCTCGACAATGAGCGGAGCTTGAATCCATAAGCATATTAGAGTCCGCGAATGCGATCAACATATCGACTATTTCTCGAGTCCACCTCACACTCGGCGGTCGCGATCTTATTCCAAGCCTCGCGGTTTGAGTACGCACAAACAGCGAGAACACCATTCAGGTTCGTGCAAATTGGACCACTGGTGTGTGTCAGTGTCATAACTGTTAGAATTGTTCGCGAGAACATGTGGCGACTCTGGCGAGGGTACTTCAACGTGTCCAGACTCTATTAACCAGCACCTCTTTGTCCTCGGCCAACCCTACGTCCTCGCAGATATCTACATCTCAGCAGTTCAATGACTGCCATGGTCGTTTCGTGGTCGTCACGTCCAAAGCGCTGAAGATCTTTCTGTGATCGCTCTCTAATCCCGCGCTTATCGTATGATGGCTTCGAGATCCCGTCGCGCGACGCGTAGTGTGTTCAACTTCCTGACCGTCAAGTCGACTTGACCGTCCAGGTATCACGCTTTGTTTCTTTGCACAATCGTCTCAACGTCGGACGGTTATGGATCCCCTAAACAATGGCCATGATATTGCACCGGAATTTGTGGCTTTTTTGACCGAAAAGCTTAGGACGACAAGGGAGTCACTGAAGTGTCTTGAACAGGTGTGTCTGCTACAAGTGCCCAGACCATTGGTGCATTGTAAACACTTCGTAGGAAAACGGACATTTGCGAAAAGAGTTAGAAGAGCTGCAAAACCGTTCTCAGGGCAAGGGTAATAATGCTAAACTCGAAGATGACCCCGGCCCTGACGTCACTTGTCGTGCCGGTATCTGTCCTGTGAGTTCGTCGCCTTTTTGCTATGTAGATACTGACGTTTTCATTTGACATAGGCCAAGGACGAAGCCAATGTCCTTTCGGAGACCGTTCACACGCTTGAAAACCAGTTGGCGGCGCAACTACAAGAGCATACAGCAGAGGTAACTCGAAACTACTTGTCATCAATGACCTGTACGTTGATACACTTCTTCATCAGGTAGCACATCTACAAGAGCGCTTGGACCGTACAAAAAGTAAATATGCCGAATGTAAAGCTAAGCTCAAGGACTGTCGTAAGGTGCGGAAGTAGCGGTGTTCCTACGTGCCCCGGTATCCTGACTTGTAGTATACTCTAGGGCCTAGAACAGTCGAAGAAGAGCACATCGTGCACTGGAACCGAGGCTCAATCGGTAGATGCTAACAATGGACGCACCAAAGGCCAGGATATCACAGGAGATCTTACTCTGGATGAGCGAATGTCTTCGCATGAAGTATGTTACCTACAAATATTGTCTGCACAGTCTTGGCATTGATGCGCCTGACTTTCGACGCAGGCTGTACAAATTACGCCTCATGAAAAGTCTCGTTGGCAACAGCAAGCTCGTACAGTCTGTGTATCTGCCTCGTTAGGAAGCCCCTTAAATCTTTCTCCGGTAGGTTGATGTATCTGATAGAGACTTTGCGATAACTCATTGAGATGCAGGAAATTATGAAGCTCAGGTTTGTGGCTTCTGTATGGCACTGGTCCATCTGTGTCTCAACTTCTTGACGCCTGCAGCAAGCTTGGCTTTCTCTATTTGCCTGCTTATACGATGTTACAATCTTCTGGCGAGTCTGCTTGGATATATGTGCCACGCCAGAACTGCAGTCCTACGATGCCAATGGAATGGACAGCTAACTGCGATTTCGATCAGCATCAAGGGAGGACCAGAGAGCTCTTCTATCGAAGCGTTGAGGGTGTTTGCTACGCTGGGATATATGTTCATGATCGTACCTCGGAGACAACATGGAAAGCGTTCAGATTTTTGGAACAGAGCGTACGTTATCTGCACGCTTCCAATTCCGTTTCTGACTGTTCATGCAGTTCAGAGATCGTCTGTTTCGACATACGTTCCCTGTGCACCCGAGCGCGGTTTCCCAAGATGTATGGGACACAGCGTACCAGATGTACTGGGACGGGGCCTCCACGCTGCAACGCTATCGGCTGAGGCGTGTCGGATTCAATCAAGAGCTGTACGATGCAATGACCACAGTATGTGGCTCGCCCTCGGCACCGGAACTCGATAATGCATCGCAGTCTGAGGGTTCGAAGAAACGGAAAGCTCCTAAAATTTCGGGAACAGCTCCCGTACCTAAGAAGCCTAGAAAATAAGCTAGTAAGTTCTTTTTTCACGCCATGAATCCGATATATCTAAAAATCAGCGAGCTCTTCCCTGCATTAGGCAAACGATATATGTGCGTGGTGTATCCATTGCGTTCAGAGAAGATATTCCGTCGAGTGGGCTATGTTTGTCATTATAAGGGCAATCGTTGCCCATTTGATCTAGGACTGTCCTGTTGTTGCTATATTTATAAGTCCTCCGGGAGTAGCTGGGATAAAGCGACAATCCGGCAATGCAATAAGGTCCGTTTGTCCGGCAAGTTCGCTGCCTTCATCTCCTTCGAGGATTTGCTAACGCGTGTTGTGCTGCCGTTGGAGGAAGTCGGATCTCTGAATGAGACCAGTGAAGGATTACTTAGCGGGTCTGATCCTGTAAACGGCATGACGATCAAGCATTGGCGGAGGTGAGGACCATCGTGACGGTTTGATAGAATACGAAGAGGGAATTTGTACCACCTAACGTGTCTTGGAAGCCTGCGTGGGCGGGCAAATCCGATGGGACTGCGTCATATGTAGTCCTCACGAATCCTCAATTTGCCTCTCAGGTTTCGGTCCGTAGCAGGGTCAAAGCGCTGAAGATCATTATCGATGGCTTGGTTGCTCGTCAACTCTGCGTCTATCGTCTGATGGTGTCGAGGTCTCACGGTCCTCACCGCGTAACTAGTTAGAGTTACCGGCGGGTCGACTCTCGACATCGACTCTCCTTTCACAGCCACCTTCACCATCCACATGCCAATCTGATGGATATCCTGGGTTGGCGAGACCAGGATATCGGGCCCGAATTTGTCGCTTTTTTGACAGAGAAACTAAGAACGACCACGGACGCGTTGAAGCGTGTGCAAGAGGTGCGCCAGTTGCACACCCGAGTTCAACATGCATGGTGACACGCCCCTTGTAGGAGAACGAGCAGCTCCGCAAAGATGCGGCAGGTCTCGAAGAGCATCTTCTTGATGAGAACCACAATATCAAGGCCGAAGGAGGCATTGAACTTGATGCTGCATACGCATGTCGAGCAGGCATCTGTCCTGTGAGTCGTCTTCTTCTCCCAGTCATGCCTTGAAAGCGAACGACAGTTTAGTCGATGGAAGAAGTGAAAGGTTTAAAGAGCACTGTTGACGCGCTGGAGGAGAAGTTGAAGGTCCAATCAGACGATCATGCGATAGAGGTATTTACATTCACCCCGGCGTTTCTCCAAATACTCCATGTGTTGGTTATGCTAGATTTCCGGTCTTCAAGATCGTTTAACACGTACGAAAGCAAAATATGCGGCTTGTAGAGCCGAACTTAAAGTCTATCGCAAGGTGAGTGTTGACTGAATGTGCCTTTTTCAAACGGGTGATATTACGCCATTCGTAGGAACATGAGGACTCTTCAAATTCACTAGCTGATCAAGAGCCCGGACCGTCAGACCAGAGCCGCGTCGAGCTGGATTTGGACCAAGAGACGGGCATTCCCATTGCAGAGGAAGTAGCTGTCATACAGGTACAAGATAACGTTGCTGCCTCTGGGCTAGATGAATTCATGCGTTTTCAGGATGCAACAGATGACCCGAATCAAGTCGATTCGCAGCAAAGCTGGCAGGAATTAGCTCTTGCTCTTAGTCTGCCTGCCAATGCAGATTTCCTGTCGTACCTGCCCCAAGTAAGACGGCTGAGCTAGCTTATACTTCACCGAGCTGACAAACTTTCCTTTGCAGAAGGTACGAAATTTGAGGCATGTAATATATTTGTCGATTTTCTGAGCTTCACACAATGACCTTGTCTTCTGTGCAGTCCTCATGATTTTCTCTATATGCCTGTTCAGACCGTATTGGAGCCTTCTGGGGAATATGTTCAAATATACTTGCCCAGTCGCTGCTGCACGTCAAAAGGTCCTCCACTTCAATGGACAGTCAATCATACATTTGATTTGTATTCCGGCAAGACTATGGAGCTTTTCTATAAGGGCAGCGCAGGTGTCCATTACATCGGGACTTATCAACATGATCGGACTCCGGAGATGAAACAGCAACATTTCCGTAATCTTAGGAAAAATGTATGTGGCAGATCTCAAAATGTTCTACCAGCTAACCAGATATTAGCTCAGGGAAGCGATGGCAGCAGAAACGTTTTTGTGCAAAGGTGTACCAGAATCCGTGCAGAAAACAGTGCACAGGATGTATTGGGACGGTACTGCCGTCATGGACTCTTTCCACTTAAGGCGTGTCGGTTTCAATGGAAGACTCTACGGCGCGCTGAAAACTCTTCCCGGCCCTGAGGCCAAAGGAAAAGGGAAAGGGAAAGGGAAACGCAAAGCAGAGAACCAACCGGGGCCACCTGCTCCCAAGAAGCGCAAGACACATTGATGCAGTAAGTCATATTTCTGCTTCATGCGAAGAGGGCCTCATGAATCGTTTGGGATACTTTGACGTGCAGATTACGATAAGGCAGATGCCTTAATCCAAATACAGGGATTATGTCCGTGTTTCGAGACCATTCGCTTTGAGTCCTCTACTTCTATGTACTCGCTTTACATATGGTTTCCAATGAACACGGTGCCGTGAGGTTGATAGATTTGTGAGCACTTCATCCGGATCATCCGGATCATCCGATTCCCGAGAAGCTCACAAAAACGGACGGCAAGATTCCATGAACGAGTGCAACTATTAGGAACGACGCTGATCGCTTGCTTCGTGAGAGATTGATACACTGTGTAAGGTTCCGTCATTTCCTTTCGGTTGACAATGGCAATCCGCTTGTCCTATGTTGAACTTGTGACAATAATTACGACTCGCAAAGTTCCCATCCTAATCGAGAGACATCGAACTTAAGACTCTAGCAACCTCTTCCCCGCTCATCCACGACCACCTCAGCCCCAGATGGACTTCCTCAGCCAAGATCCTGACATCGCGCCAGAGTTGGTGGTCTTTCTCACCGAAAAGCTTCGCAAGACAAAGGGCTCCTTAGATCTCCTGGAACAGGTGCGTGTTCTTATCTCTCCGGACGCTTTAGGTCGCTGATGTCCGGTGCTTGGTTCACAGGAGAACAGGCAGCTCAAGGAAGAGTTAGCAGCTGTAAGGCGGCGGTTTTACGGTCAAGGTGATAGGTCTGAAGATGGCTTTGAAACGGAGTTGGCTTGTCGAGCAGGGATCTGCCCTGTGAGTCGATCAGCCTTGTCTACCTTTTGCAAATCGCTGAGTCTTGGGTAGTCGATGAATGATGTCAAGTCTCTGACGGAGACCGTCTGCGCATTGAAGAAGCAGTTGGAGATTCGATCTCAAGAGCGGCGTGACGATCAAGCAGAGGTAATAGCCATATTGTCAGACATTGACTGTTAGACGAATTCAGAGAGATACATCTATCAGATAGCGCGACTGCGGATATCTCTTGGCAATATAGAGCACAACACCTGTAAGACTCAGCCCGAAGCGCCCCAATATTCCAAGGTTGACGTACGTTGATCTCAATATTTGGTCTTCAGTGCTCAGTACTCACATATCTTGTGGCTGGTCCAGGAGGGCGATGGGCTCAATGATGAAAGGGAGATATCAGAGGCGATACAAATTGACGAGATGTCGTTCGGAATCCCAGAACTAGAATTCGACGAACATGCACCTTCTAGGGTCGCAACGCCACAGTCAGAGGTAATATGTCAATTCCATCTATACATGGTAATGATACTGATTCGCCTCCTAGACTAATAACGCTCCGGAAGACAGTGCTGACTTACAACGACGATGGGAACAATTCGCTGGCACTGTGTGCCTGTCCGAGAACACGCTCGAGCTATCTCAGGTAAGACTTTCTCCAACCACTACATTGAATTGGTCTGATAATTTTCAGGAGCTGCGAGGACACAGGTACGCATGATGAGTTTGTCTGTGATTCTTCAGCTTACTTCCCACGCTTCTAGTGAACATGGGGTCATGTTCGTACCGGATTGTACTACCATGTTGAGACCGGCCGACAAATACGCTTGGCTGCACATGCCGCTACAAAAGTGCACTCCAAGTGACCCTCTGGTTTGGTCGGAAAACCTCGAGTTCAGTGAGCATCGCGGAAAAATCAGAGATGTCTTCTACCGGGGCAAGCAAGGCGTGTGCTACGCAGGGGTGTTTGAGTATGTGGGGGCGGATGAGATGTCTGCGCCGTCCTTTAGGCATCTTGCACGACACGTAAGCGCAAGCATCGCATCATCACCCTGGAAAACGGCTTGCTAACGTTCGGTGGACGTGCAGTTGAAAGTCGCGTTGTTTGAGCGCGCATTCACGGTCTCCCCGAAGGACGTCCCGGACGACAAGTGGGAGTCGGTGTACAACATGTACTGGGAAGGGACGGCGAAGCTGAGACGCTTCCGTTATAAGCGTATCGGCTTCAACCAACCACTTTACGACGCCTTGATGGCAGCACGAGGGGCAACTCCCGCGCCTACCAAAGACCTTGATATCCAGAAGAAGCGGAAGAATGACCATCAGGGACCGCAGGTCCCTAAACGCCCCAAGCATTGAGACAGAGGCAGTTCACCGTCTTCTCTTGTTTGTCAGTAGATCTGTTTCCAGAGACTCTGTACCTGAGAGAACAATGTCGTGTACTGCGCATAGCAAGCTTTGGATAGAAATACCACAGTCAAAAGTCCCAAGGCTCCACTACGTCTCCAAATGGCAAATTGTCCAGAATACGGGAGACCCATTGCTGGTGGTAAACCTCAAAAGCATCGATCCTCCGATTAGTCTTCTTTGCCTTTTCGAAGTCAATGAGGCGCCACCGATAAGGTAATCCTGTGTAGGGCGATATAAGAGACGGCCACCCGGGCGGGCACTGAGGTGCATAACGCATGTTGGCGTATCTTATGTCGACGTGGTCGATGCCAAGGGTGGCCAGATGGGTATAGACATCTAGTATTTCATGACTATCATTCCGTCAGCACTGGTCGTTATCTGACGAAGGGACATACGTACAGGGTATTTGGAGGAAGATCTTCGCCAAGAGGCAAACGGCCGCCGACCTGTTCGAGCACTAAGATCGATACTGCGCCAGACACCGCGGCGGGGACATGCTCTTCCTCCTCAGTGTCGGGAGTATCAATTTCATCTCTTCCTGGCTCCCGTCTCTCGCCCTCGCCGGTGGGATCGAAATAAGACCCTGGAGGGGTTTCGCCTTCAAACAGGCCGTAGAATCGGGGTACGACTACACCTTGTAGGCACTCCATCTCTTCGTAATAGAATGATTCGTGTTCGATATCTGTGCTATGGCCACGGCGAGATATTTTAACGACTAGTGGAGGTGCAATTAAGCTGTTGACTTCCGAGCTGGAAGCCGTGGGATCGATTGTCGCCTCATATACGACACCAGATCTGCCTCGTCCAACGCGTTTACCAAGCTTTAATGAGAGAAAGATATTTCCTGGTGGAGGAAGACGCGATGGTGGACGTGCTGGAGGCTCTGGATCGCGTTGGAAGTAAGGGATCTTAAAGACGAGGGGCTCGTTGCAAGTACCCGACGCTCTGGTGAAGCTACATCGAGAAGGAGGCATCCCCACGCTGTAGGTGTTAATGCTGATCGTGCTAACTGCATTCGACGCCTGGAACCGCGTGTGTATCAGAGATTGGCACCTCTCTCCGGATTTCTTGGTGAATCGAACTTACAAGGGCATAGGGCGGGTCCGTCTCTGCACATGAAATGTCTGGGGGTAGGTCTTCGATGATACTAGTGGTTGATGGCATGAAGGGATAATCCTGCAATGAAAGGCAGAGTGCGTACGGGCAGGCTGTCGTACAGAAGGCTGAAGGCTTGTAGCAACCACACTGAACTACTGTACTTAGTTATATGGTGAGTTAATGGTGAGTGACCGCGGGAGTAATTGAATATGGGCGCCTAACTTTCAATCAAGATCGGAGGTCGAATGATGTGGCGGCCGTTTGTTGTTAGCCACAACCCACGCCTCTGAATCAGGCCTTCGTTGTACATACATCGGTGAGTGCTGGGAATTCAGAGTAACTGTGAGTCATGCTGTGCTATGAATTCGATATTACTTGCATCCTAGGACAATGAATGAGAAATTTCTGCTTCCATTAGTGCTATGCGACACATGCACACCTAACGGCATGATGAGCAGGTATGTTCCGCGGCCTGTAATGTTGGATTTGTCTCAACACGTTGCTGGAGTAGTCTGTGGCGAGATTATGAGAGTCGAGTCAAATATCCCTAAGTGTATGTCTGTGAACCGCTGTGAGCTTCCGGAACAATTTGTTCTTCCGTTTCTTCAACGTGCCCTTCTGATTATAGATGGTTATACTAGGCCTATCGATGGCTCGCGTACTGGGATATAAGTGAGGTGGGTCGAACATCCGGATGACCAGGTCAAGATGAACTTCGCTCAGCCTGCACCGGCGGCACAGCCCGCTGCACAACCTCGACTCTTCTTGCCAACCAGACTCTTCACGTCAGCTGGTAGCGTTGCTTTCAATCCAAACGAGAGCCCGGTGTCCGCTCAAGAAGGAAGACAATTCCCCTTCGATGTTCCCCCGTGTTTAACTCAATCTCGTAACGTCTCTGGGGCGGAAATCCGGTGCAAAAGGTTGAAGCCTGCCCCTCTCAGCTCGAACAAATCGCAGTCCTCCTCCGTCGCGTCCGAGGTGAAGATCATCGCTGAAGCACCCTCTGGGAAAATTTGAAACGTTATTCTGACGATCGATCTGTCGGAGTGAACGGCTGGACTACCTGGTCTTGGGCGACCGCCACACAGCCGCCTCTCATCCCTCTCGCAGACCGCTTCGAACAGGCAAAAGCGGCCTACGGTATAGCGGGATGGTACACTGAACATTTCAATGCAGATTCTACTATTCTCGTCAACTGTGAGCCCGCCGTGCAAGACGAGGTCAGATCACAGATCATAGTTCCCCTCAACTGGTTGATCAAGGTGCGCCTTCTTCGCACGATTGCCTTCTTCAACAGACTAATTCAAAACTTGCACTTTTTTCCAGTCCCGCTATCAGAACTTTGCGCACAAGCCTCTGACTACCGATCAATCCGGGGCTCGACTGAAGTGGAGAGGCGATGAGAAAAAGTCGAGCACACTCCCTTCGGGTGTCCACTTGCCCAAATGGTCTAGGGCACCTCACGCCGCACACCCCAGTCAAGGACTCGCTCGTCGTAAGGCGGCAGGGTTTCCTGACTATGTCCGTTATCCTACGACCACTCAAGGTCCTCCACCTGAAGGAGCTGCGGATCATTAGCCTCTAGCTGTTCCGACTTCCGGCCAGTATATGGTGCAACCTCATGCCAACCCTCAGGGATATCCGTCTATGCAATCATATCCACGCTATCCTAAACTTTCAAGCTGGTACCAACAAGGTCAGAGAGAAGCACGGCATCATTGAGGAGGACCCGCAAGAACAAGTGCCGGAATCGGGCGGTCGCCCGAGAGCTGTCTCTCAGCATACGAAGATTAGGTACGTGTACTCGCGGACGCCGCAAGTTGGTACTTTCGCTGCATACACCGCAACAATATCGTCCAATGTCTACAATTTTATTTGCCCATGTCTGTAAGCTACCGAATTGATTATCTCTCCTAAATATCCTGTCCTACCTGCTGCGAACCTTTTCTATGCGTGTCTATCGTAGCAAACTGTACAAAAGTGTAGAGACTTGTACGATCGTCGACTCGGGACAGACCTTGAAGTAGAAGATATGTCTCACTCTTGCAGATGAACATGAGTTCCATATGGGTTTCGCCGCCACTCTGATATGTGCATGGACCTACGAGAATCAACATCATAAGATCTTGGAAGAGGATTTCGTGATCGTCACCGCGCGATTAGCCTTGCATAACGATTCCCGACTGACACAACACCATCATATCTGTTGATCTATTCTGCGTGACTCGAGACTCGACGCGTTCTGGCATGATTGCATCCGACGATCTAAACATGAAACGGTGTTCAGACGTGTCACGGTCGAATGACATAAGACCGTGCACACTTCAACTGCGAGACATCCTGTCAACGTCTGGGCACGCCAAATAGAAGGGAGCTGCACACGCAGAAAGGCCTAAAGACCGAAAAGTACACAAATTGTTGTACACGCGAATATACTGTGGGGTAGACCGCAGCTTCAAATCTCGGACCTGATATCGAGAAATTGATTTCGCGCAAACAGAGCGTGTTTTCTGGAATCCAGAAAAGACCTGGACAAGGCGTTGCGGGCGATGAGAATGATTTCCGTCAAATCGCACGCAAATCAAGGCAAATCAGGGCATGCGTGAGTCGTCCGACGGACACATGGACGGACAGCGCGACGCGTCCACGACGGTAGCGTGGTCGTGGAGAGAAGAAAAGGCGACGATCAAGCCAAGCGGGCGGTTTAGAAGACGATAACCTGGGCGATAAGATAGTTATCGCGGGGGAAAATAGGTTGTCAGGCTGGTTGTTATGGCGATAATTGAATAATGTCATGGAAAATGATCCTTTGCTTCCCCTTCACCTTGGTCCCGACCAAACGCTCATTGTCGCACTGGCGAAGGGCTAACATCGGTATATAATCTCTTTCTCTGTGCCCCTGTAGCATCAAAGTTGAATTTTGCCCCCAAATGGCCTCTGCAGTCGCACAGGAATCAGCATCAGGTACGCGCAGGTCTTCCGTACGGCGGTCAACCCATCTCATCCATCTCTCAGAAGTACCGCGGCTGTCATTGTCAGTCCCGCCCTCAACATCACCCTTTCCATCACCCGGCTCGCCTTTTTTGCCTCCTCCACGATTGAGTCCACACGAGTTCGCGAATAAACCCTCACCAGTAGAGCAGATCATGCGTAACATCCACACAGCCCGCAAGTCCAAAGACGAGTCAAACGGCTCCTCGCCAATTGACGGAGAGGCCACCCCAACCATCGCAGTTCCAGCCTC
>JANHOG010000069.1:0-30314 GCA_027627325.1 Phlebia brevispora
TGTAAGCTGCAGCAGAGGCAAGTGCTAGCGTGCGACCCCTAGATAGCGCAGAAGGCTCGATGCTCGATTCCGGAATCGTGTCACATCTCCTAACTGCTGCAAACAGCCGGATGCAGGCTCCTGCACCATCTGGCGGACATCAGGCCCTAGTGGGTGCGGCATAGCAGGGCTGCCGCCTTATTTCTGCCTAAGATGTTACAGCACTTCACATGCAGGGTCAGATCCGGCGTGCTTGGACTCGAGACGTGCGGCCGGCAGCTCGTAAGGGGCGAAGGCGTGTAATGTCGGGCCGCTAGTCACAAGATTGCGGCGATAGATGGCTGTTCGCAGGCTCCGTTCATTTCCCTAGGTCTCCAAACTAGGCTCCTGAGTTTAAGTTGATTAATAGGACGTCATCAACGTGAGCGAAAGCAATATGAATGCTATGTCGGGGCTGGCATGCGCTACGAGATGAGCCGCCACACACGTTAAGCTCAAATTGTATCGAGTGTCGCACTGGTATTAGTCCGAATGGGGTACGAACAGCCACGGACTTGAAATTACTTGGATATGGTCTACATGCTATTTGATTCGTCCGTAGCGGTCTCGCCGGAGCTAGCAATTACCTTTGCTCGCGCAGCTTTTGCCTGTGCGAGATTGCTGGCGAGGAATCCCTGTGTCAATTGATAGCCCACCACCACACCGGTTACTGAAGGAAGAAAAGGGTTAGATTAAGTGTTAGGGTCACCGTTTTACGTTCATGGCCAGCCAGAAGGCGATGTTTGAGGGAGACCATCTCGGGAAGGTGCGGATAGAAGACGACCCACCTGCTCCGCTGAAGAGGGCAGTGTTTCGGTTGAAACGAAACAGCTTCGCCCCAATAATACCTGTAAACCGAATACAAAACGAATTGAAGTGGCTCCGTTCACACAAGGAAATGGAATGATTGGGAAACTGACCGCCGATAAGACCCGTGGACAAGCCAGCAAAGATTCCGTCTCTCTGGGCTTGCTGTGGACGACCGACTTGAGCAATCGCGATTGGCTAAGTGCCCAATTGAAACCATACTCTAGTGCAGTTTGCTACAACATCGACGGGAAGAGAATCTGATGATGCCATCCTGAAATCCGGCTTGTGCAGATAGCTTTGAAGCAGATGGCTGCAACGTTGTCGTGATAAACGCGACCAGTCACTTCACCGCCAACAAGTCATGCGAAAGTCACGCGCGGATGACGGCTCGTGTCTGTGACGCCCTTCTCGGCAATCTCCGCGCCCTGCTCGCAGTCGACCGCGACGTCCATCGTGTTCTGTTCATCAACTTTGACCTCTTCCTCGCTGCCCGAGCTCCCCTGAACACCTCAGATCGATTATTTGAGAGGTATATGCGTGCTGTCCCGCGAATATGTCGGCAAAGAAAAGAAAAATCCAGGCTATCCAGCACATCATCCAGCCTATCCAGGGTAAGACTGCTGCAACAGAATCTGACCGGCCCTACCCCTCAGCGTGTGCTCTACAACAGTTGATATTTTCACCACCACAGACATTCTTATCGATATCAAACCGAAGTTGACTGAGGCGAAGCGCTCCGCCTGGCCCTCTCTAATCCCTGATCTCAACAAGCTCGCAGCGCTCGCAGAATCTATCACGCAGCAGTGCCCTCGATCGAATAAGGACTGGATGGTGGTAGCGGATACCCTGGATCGCGAAGGCGCGTACTCGTATCCATCAGTGGCTCCGTCGCAGCATTGAGGCCAATGCAGGGGTCAATCTCTGGAATGCATCTGGCCCTATCAAAGACGGCACAGACGGTGTCAGTCGAGAAGTGGTCGCCGCATGTGAGTCATATGTCCGCCGTCTTCTATGATATTCGTGCGCCTTCAGGACATGAATTCAACCCGCACTGGTGGAGCAGTGCGTCTCGCAGGTTTCCGCCTCATAGAAGCTGGATTGGAACACAAGCAGACCATAGAAAGCTAGTATTACTCCCGTCCCTGGATAACATTAGGAAGGTGTTAACGTTCTGAGTTCATTTTCAGCCCTCATACACGTGCTGCAATTAGCAAGCAAAGCTGGCGCAAGCCTGTCCGGTGTGTCTTCAGCCACGAGCCGCTCCATTCTGTTCTGATGCCTATAATTTCCGCTTGATTCAGACGTGGGCCGGCACGACGTTGCGGCTAGCATTCTAGCATGTGCCGCAAAGGTCCCTTGTCTTCGCTAGCTGCTTTGCCCCATTGTTCTGATTTTATTTGCGTTGCCAACCGACTAGTATGAAGAACAACTCAGGACCGCGGATGATGACCAGAATCAGCATCAATTGGCGCGGGTGCAAGCTGTGACGCTGTATTTATCGTGCCGGATGGAAGCGGTGAGTACCGGCAAATGCGTAATACCGATGATTTCCGGTTGACCGCTGCTGAACAACTGCGCGCATGACGATCATCACTTCAATAGGCATGGAGAGAGGGCAACGAAGGCGTGGCCGAATTTATGCTGCAAAAGATCATTGGTACGATCTTTTTATTCATCGGGATCTCAAACTCCTTATGCCACCGTCAGAAAACGATCAGCGCTTGCGACTACTCCCGACACGAGACGTGAGTTGCCGCATCACTATTTGTTGACTGAGTTGTCAACGTCGTGACTAGTGCGAATCTCTCGCAAGTAAATTACTCGAGATCGGTAAGGATACCCTGAAAGGTGCACAAGGAACCTCGGACAAGACAAAGTTTCAAGACGCGATCAAATGGACGCAGAAGGCGTTCGCTGTCGTGGAGTATTGCGAGAATACGGGGGAGACTAGTCTGGGAGACCTGAAGGTAATCCATGTTTGGCTGATCGGCGCACGTACGTAGCCCTGACATTTGCGTAAACAGCGATCTATCCTCAGGAGCCTGGGTAAGCGGGCGTCGGAGCTTAAGATTGGATTATTGTCCGCGATTGATCTTGTTTTGGTTCTAGCACGCGCGTATTATCTGTCCTCTTCCCACGACCCCGACAATTTGGACAAAGCTGAGGCGTCCTTGAATGAGTTGATTGATACGATTGACTCCGCCGCAGACCGTGTAAGTAAGCTTCGAACCTTCGCGTTATCAAATGTCACCTGCTGCTGCCCGAATGCAGGGGAGCCCAGAGCATCAACAACTTCGATGGATGAGAGTGGCTGTTCTGAAGAAACGCCATGCAGCGGAATCTCAATTGTTAGAAGGTGCATTTCGCGCTTCTACTCCCACAATTTCCCTTAATTCCGCCTTATACAGCCTTCAAGTCCATCATAGATCACATGAGCTTTTGTGACAGCACGGTGACTGAGTAGGTATTTGCTGCGCTTTGGCTACTGGGGCCCGGCCGGTCTGACCGTTCTATCCTGGATATCAGCATCTTACAAGAACTCAGAACTTTGACCAAATATCAGTAAGTGAATACATATCCAAATTTGGTTCCCTGAATGCAGTGTTCTTGCCTCTAGCGTGCTCGTAACTTCGATCCATCAGTATACCTTACAGAACGCCCTGGATGCGGAAAGCGGTCCAGGTCTTCCTTATGTGGACCGTATACTCCTTTCCCTACTCTTCCACTGTTCCAAAGATGACAATCACGGCAGAGCTATGCAGGATGTGGAAGCAGCCTTCGCATGTGCGTTTTTACTGCATTCGACCTCTGCCGCTCATCCGTCTAATGTCCGAAAAGCACTTGAGAACGCAGAATATGAGCTGCCTAAAATCCCCACCACCGCGTGTTTGACGGTATGTCGAGAGAGATCAAGGGGAGATGAAGATGACTCAGACTGATCTTCTGCCCTCAAGCTTCTCTGGCAATTTGGAGACCGACACTACAGCGCAAAGCGTTGGGGGCAGGCTGCTGACTGGTTCATCTGCGGTACTCACAAAGTCTTGGCAAGTATGGCTCGTGCGAGTCATGCGAAGTGTCTGCGTAAAGCAGCGTTGTCTCATATTCAAGGAGGCGAGTATGCGACCGCGTCAACGGTACTCCGTAGATGTCCTGGTGACGAAGCAGTGACACATTACCTCATGATGTTGGCTGCGGTCCATCAAGGTGGGTAGCTGTCCACGTTGTTCGTAGCTCTTACCAAATAACTCGTTCGCAGGACTCGAAGATGAAGGTTTGCACGCGTGAATGTCAGCGACAGCTCCTTATTGATCCCAGTGTTTCGTCACAGCTATACGTGCGGTCAAAACCATGGTAAAGGCACCTGATTTTGATCGGAAAATGCTATTGCTTGCCACCCAGCTTGCCAACGAGACAGATATGAAGAAGTTGCTACTTTCGGTCTTGGAAGCTCTGTTGGAAACCCTGGATATCCAACAGGACGAGATCCACACGGAAGCTATCACGTTGATCCGTTGCATTATCCGGTTGGTGGTGAAGCTCATAGACGAAGCTCCCGCAAATAGGTACGAGCACCTCCGTTTTCGGATCATTCGTTAGGCGATGCCGTACTCACATGAGTAGACCTGTCCTTGTCCCCATCTTGATAGGACATTTTTCCACCGGTAGGAATGCATCTCGTTTTGACCCTGCATGCTAAGTCTGAGCGCCGACGTCATCTTAATTGTTACTAGCAAAATCTCTGATCGAACGTTTCCATACCGCGAAGCGCTCAACTATCGTCGCCAAAGACATCTCATGGCTTTGGCGGACAGCTTACAATTGTGCCGTACAAGGCTGCGCCGAGTGGGAGAATGCTGAGGCAGCAGTGTCGGATTTGTTTGACATTGCACAGAACGTGAGTCCTCAGCCATCTTATCAATGCATGTTCACCTGGAGCTGAGGACCTCGCGAAAAGCTTCTCGAGGTATACTGCACGTCGGCATTGACTGATGTAGATGCCGAACTCCTCGTGTACCTAACCAACGCGACTTTCGCAGCTGTTTCAGGAAGGGGTAACTTAAGCTTTGCATTTATGTATCTTACGACTGACTGTCAATCAGTGTTTGCTCTGCGCCGGCGGCTATCTGTAACCGCCGAAACCCCAGAGGTACGGTTATAGGCTGTGACGGGAAGATCGATGGCTGACCTTTCACACAGCCAGGTTATTTGACGTCCATAGTTACTAACGTCGCGTCCTGCAAAGTTCGAATTCAGCGTGTACTGAAAGAGAACAGGTTGTCTGCCGCAGCTGACATCGAACGCGTGCAATCCTTCGTTCATGCACTCAGGGTGTTCGAAGTTGAGGTTCTGTGCCTCATGCATGAATGGACGCGCGTTTCCACAGTCATCGAGGTCAGTGCTATTACGTTCACTTGTAAAGGTTTTGAAACATGATTGTACGTGTCAGGACGCTGTACACTCGGATCCTCCCCCTACGAGTACGCTCGAAGCGATCGCTGACATCCTGGTAGGCGCTTTCGGTGCGGAACGGTATCTTTACTTACTGAATGGCGTAGTGGATTGAGAAGGGCTGTCCCACAGAAGGTATACATTATTTTTATTGATCTCCCATGGCCACATGTTGATCATGTGAATTTAGTTCTATTCACTGCACTCGAGGTTAACAAATCGCCCCATTTCATCTATAATTCCGCTTACTCTCACGTCTAACCTTCAGGGAATCCTCCATGCTTGCCTAGATCGGATGGCGCTCTCGGTAGAAAAATTCTCGAGATGGCTCCGCGCACTGTGCACTGTCCTATTGGCTCGCAACACGAGTTCTGACCGAGCCAAGGCCATTGGCTATATCGAACAGGCTGTCGCCGTTCTCGAGGACCATTCTATGGATGACCAGGACAATCTGAATGTGAGTGCAGACTAGTGCACATTTCGAGCTCCTTACCTCCGCGAATGGCAGGTATATCCTATGGACGAGCGCCAGTGGCTCCTTGGCACCTCATACAATACGGGCATCGAATGCTTACAGTAAAAAATTTCGTCTGCTTATCCGGATATGCCATCTCTGAACGCTCACCTTATCGCAGTGCCTCCGCTTTGGAAGAGGCAAAACGGTGGTTTGAAACGTCGACAGTCATCTGTCGTTTCGTACCGGAAGGGACTTCACGTGCAGCCAAGGTGAGAATGCCTTTTCCCGTTAGCATTCATCGTTGAACTGTCCACTAGATATCAGAGACTTACACCCACTTGCTCAATCGATACTCTTCCCGTGGTCTGGATACGACTTGACTTGGTTCCAGTTTTGTCTGCTGGCGAACTGCTCGACTTTCTTGTCAGACGAGCGCATCTCTACTGGGCAGTTCTGGTCTGTCCGATCGTCAGCAAATCTCGCGCTCGGTGACTTCCTTCCGCTCCACAACTCGTGCTTGGATGCAATTTGGTCTTCTGCTGGGCCGCCATATCCATTTCAATCAATCGCTCTGGACCCTCTTGTTCGCAGGTGTATCTCGCGTAGTAGCTGCTTGCCGGGCCAGTTGCGGAAGAAGTTCGCATGTCCATGTCCTCGTCGCGTGGCGATTTATCTGTCCCCTTATGCTGTCACGGCCTAGATTCGCCATCGAGATGTGATCCTTGCATTTGCCGATTTGGAGTTTCCGGTAGCAATAACTGGAACTATCAATTGATCCCCTTGTCCTGAGAGCAAAGAAGCGACGAGCGTCACGCACTGAAAGTGCTGTGCCTCTGTTGTGTTGCTGTGAGTGTTCTGCCATCCCGGACTGCGCGGTTCACCCTAATCAAGCAAGCGATATTTGGGGAACCCGGCACGGGACATTGACCGTCAATATCGCACCACAAGGACCTAATCACATACCTGTCAATCCGTTCGGCGCTGTTCAATTTCAACCAAGTAACCCAGCTAGTCATCTACGTGTTTGGCGACGCTGCAGGCTCTAATATCCAGCGCATCGTTACGTACTGGTCTCTGGCAGATATATCGACAAAGCGACTAGCTGTACCACATTGATCTGTCATGGATTCGACCTTGCCGGCATCGGAGAGATTTGCGCTTGTGTCTTACCAGAAGACTGTACCGGAGAAATGGATGACTCCGTGTCGCCAATGTTCTTTCTCGTAATTGCGTTCACAGCCTGCTTTGTGTTGGACGCAACAATCTCGGTAGCGCGCCGGGCTCTACGAACTTTCGCGACCCGTCCGGCAATGAAACGGTGGAGTAACGCGGAGACCGCCCTAGTACATTCAGTGTGCTAGTAGCTCTTCCGATCTGGCCGCTGCAACTCGGTGTTTCGAGCTGGCATAGGACTAAAATTGACGACGTCGACCTGCGTAGAGTTATTGGGCGCATCAATTACCGGCAATGGCGTTCCGTGTGGCTGAGGCGTCAGCAATGGAGTTGGAGAGGCGACGCTCTGGCCTTTGATGTGCGGGAGGAGAGGTGATCATGAGTCTTTGTATCTTCTGCTGCAGTCAGGAGACCTTGACTTACGTTTCTTGTCAACAGATCACGAAGCACGGAGGACATCTCAATCGAGA
This sequence comes from Phlebia brevispora, assembly GCA_027627325.1. Taxonomy (NCBI): domain Eukaryota; kingdom Fungi; phylum Basidiomycota; class Agaricomycetes; order Polyporales; family Meruliaceae; genus Phlebicolorata; species Phlebicolorata brevispora. The sequence continues at coordinate 7,378 of JANHOG010000069.1, forward strand.
TGCTGCAGCTGCACGCATGCGTGCATAATCATTGTACCAAATTTCTTAGCAGGAATGTAACGATGTTCCGTTATCATCGTGTCGTATCATCGTTGACGACCGTCATAGGCGTTAAACCCGAAGCTCCTAGTGTCTTGGCAAGGTTTGAACGCACCTCGGCATTTGTTTGTACGTTGGAATGACGCATAACAGTTCGCCCCAGGACGCAACAGCGTGAAGGACAGGTCAACTAGGCCGTGGTAGGTCTTTCATAACTCCATGACAAGCCGTGACGCTGAGCTAACTCATGCAAGAGCTCCAGCCAGACTGTGCTTCGCAAACATCACTTGTTCTTGAGGTGCATTGGTGAGGGCTTGGCTTACAGTAGGTTTGAAGGAAAAGCCCCTCAATGACCAGCAGAACGTCATGCCGCCTGATATTGTAGGAAACTCGACCGCGTTGGCCACCGCCTATTATGCCGCCTCGCATGCGTCTCGCTCCCCGATAGCGGGTCGCGGAATCACTGCGACACTGTCCCCTCAGCGCGGTATAGAGTCGTCTCCGACGATAATGTCTTTTGAAACATCTATGTGCTCCACTGAGGCCTGTGGCCAACGGTATAATAACCCGCTCGAATTCACAGATTATAGTCAACTTCGAACTTCTTCGTATTTCGCAACTTTCAGTTCGCAATGAACCCCACTACCTTTTTTGTAATGGTCATCGCCTTTGTTGCAGCACAAGTTGCTGCTCAGGGCCCGGGAAACTGCAATTGCGAGTCTCCTTCTGGATGCCCTGGACACTGTCTTCAAGTCGGGGTCAGGTACGGTCTTGCTCGGATTACAGTGCTGAAGGGCCGAAGCTGAGCCTTTTTTTTTCAGCGGACCTTTCTGCGCAGGGTATTGTGGCGACCCGGGTGCTAAGGCTTGCGGAGCATGCGCCAACCAACCAAGCACCCAGAATTGCTTGTTCGATGCCTCTGGCAATGTATGCTCTCTCATTACCGAATGAAGAAACGACGTGAGCTTCCCGTTTTTGCCTTCCACATTTATCAAGCTAACGGTGTGTCGTACAAGCCTACTTGCAGTTCGTGAAATGTTATACAATGCCATAACAGCGCTCGTGTCTTCAGTAGTTCCCGCATACCGGTACCCAGTATGCCTACTACTGTACATGCGGTAGTCTTTAACCAGATCTAGTTGTAAACCAGCTGCAATATGTGCATTTATTCCTGACATAGGAACATAGTCAGAAATACTGTTATCCTTGAGCGACGCTCGCATGTCGAGCTTGGAGGCTACTATATGCGCGAAATAGGTTCTACTGACAATGTTGTGATGGCGCATCATTCGAGTATCGGTGATCGCCGACGATCTCTCAGAAGTGGCGTACGTGGCAGTTTCGGATGAAGCGATAACTCTTAGCATCACTCTCTTCTCGAGTGTCTTCGTAAGAACGTCGGTGTTGAATGTTTGGCAGCGTCGAAGAGCGCAGTGGCCATTATACTTTGCTCAGCTCTTAGTGTCTCGCAAATAACCTTTTCATGCTGATTGGGTCGCTAATTCCTATGGCGCCCCGGCAAGGGCATTGAGTACGGCCGACTATCTAGACCGGACGCATCCTGCTTAGAGGAAAGTCGCTATAATGCCGACCGTAGATTATCCCATGAGAAACGACCTCTGATTCATCCTCTGTCGTGCGTTGAGTTTGTCCAGATATCAGTAGCGCATTGCCCCAAGTACTAGAAAGCCTTAGCACTGAGCTTAATATGTACGTCCTTCACTTCACCCTCATGCTCGTTAACTCATTTCGCTGAATTTACCGTTGGCATTATGCAGTATTCCTTCTTGCGATCTCGGAGATTGCAATGCGTGGTGGTCCCATACGCCAAAATCGGGACTTCGTACTAAGAGCAGTAGATTACTGCAGAGCTTGTACGTGGATAGCCAACCTACTTCCGCTGCTTTACGATTTTTCAAAACTATTCTACTTGCAATGCCGGCCAGGACGCATAAGCACCATGCTATTGTTCGGGCAGCCGAGCCCTTCATTGTTATATACCCAGGCTGCTGTGCAAGTAAAGTTCATCGGTCTCATCGCGGGCCTCATACCCCTCCGTGAGATGATTATGACCCGCTAGAGCTCGGTAGTCGGATATTGCGCCCCAGGACACTACTCTTCCGTTGACTGTCCTCTGGTAGGTGTGAGCATATAAACCTAAGCATACGCACCACTTTTCTCCAGTGTTGTAGCCTTTACGCTTCGCAGCTTGTACAAGCCTCACTCTACAATGCAGCTTCAACAGATCTTCTCTCTCACCCTCTTGGCCCTGACCTCAGTTGCCCCCGCAGTCATGGCATCGCCATCCCCACAAGAGGGCGGAGATTGCTTTTGCACGTCTCCTACAGGCTGCCCTGGCATGTGTGTCAACGGGACGTGCGTATTCAAGTTATATCACCGCTGGTGGAGTAGACACGCTGCTGATATTCGGTCTGTCATAAGTGGATGCCAGGACTACTGTGGCAACCCCGGAACATTCGCATGCGATGCTTGTGCTGGCCAGCCGGATGGCACAAACTGTATCCTGGGGGATACACCCTCCGACTGTTTCCTCATCTTCCTCTAGGTGTGCCTCATGGTTCCCATCGTATGGAGTTTTTCGAGATGCTGACAGTTCAACTGTCAGGGGATTGATTTCACCCTTGTGATGTAGAGTGTTGCGACGCTCCTTGCAACAATCTTTTTGCGACGCGTGTCACCCTCGTAAATACCAACAGTTCCTTATCGCGATTAGTGCCACAGATAGTGTATGATGTAAAGTAACACATACCAGCGTAGAATAGAAATGCGACGCGTTTGAGCTAAGCAGTGACAGTCGTAGTGAACCGGTTGCTTTTGGCCAACTCGCGGTCCTTGAAACGGGCGCCTAGTCTGTTCTTCACCGACGACTGCAATCCGTTTCGACTCGATATCAAGCTTCTGTTACTTCTCTCACTCACAAAGTATGCAGAACGAAGGAATGACATACATAGGACCTGACTCTTGCATTACTGGTACAGATCAATCATCATCAAGTGCAACATCATCATCCTCACTCGATGACCCATCTTCCCCTTCCTCTTTGTCTCCCTCCGACCGATTGGTGTCTGCAGCCTGGATCCTTGGTTCTTCTGGTGTCGCTGCACGCTTTGGGGCTCTTGGCATTTTCGGCTGCTTCATCCTCTTCGCCTTGCATGCCTCACACCTCTGCTTCCATTCCTTAAGGTCTGCTGCCCTCTGCACCTTTCTCTCCGCAACCTCCTTAGCTCTCCAATTGTCTCGAGCTCGCTTTAGCAATGCCTTAGCTTGCTTTGCCTTCTTACGCTCTACTGCCTGTGATTTCCTGGTCTCTCGTGCTGCTGTATCTTCAGCTGCAGCTGCGCGGAACTCGTCTCCTGTCAAGTGTCGTCCTGTCTTGGTAACAAGAAGCTTCTCGCGGTTCGACCGCATCCTTGTCTCCTTCACGCCAATCTTTGTCCTCTGCTCTTCATACCCAATTGCCTGCAATGCCATCGTCACATTCTGTGCCTCAATAATTCGCCCAGCAGCATCAATGTGTCCTTTGGCTTCGAGAAGCGCCTCTCGAAGCTTGGTGTTCTGCACCTGGAGCTCCTTCACCAAGGTTGGAGTAGGCTCGTATAGGAGTTGCTGGCTGTTATCAGATGGCTGAGGTACGTTTGCGATACATGGTTGCGGCAGGCGGCACTGAGAACTAAGATTCTCGCTAGGTTTAGTCAGAAAACCAGCAGATGAGCTCCGTAAGCTCTTTCGAGCCTCCAATGTATGTTGTTTGGTACGTGGTGTCATCTGCTGAATGTCTGCACGTGTTCCATGTGGGGTAAGAACCAATGATGGCTGTGGTTGGCTATTCCTCGTCGGAGTCACCGGCTCTGTTAGAATGGACTCGGAGATGGGTGGAGAGGGTGTACGGGGCTCTGGGGGGTCACCAGGTTGCTCCTGCAGTGCTCGAAAGTAAGGAAGCACTGCTCGGACAGGTGAGGGAAGCTCGAGAGGGAATGCCACTGCGGCAGAGCATTCTGCACTGGGTGCGGTCATTGCTGGCGTGATAACCTCTGAGTTCAGCGGCTCGATTCCAGTAACACGGAACGCTGCTTTGATAGCGGCAGCGGTGAAAGCGTGATCAAAGGGTTCCTTTAAAATATCGAGGAAGGCTTCTTTCATCATTTGTAGACCTGTCTCGTGCTCGTATTTCTGACGAGCTTCTCCGTAGAGTGTCTTGAATGTACCGAAACAGGTGATGTCTAGTCCCTGCAATAGGTGTGTGGAGTGAGGAATATATCCAATCATCTCTATCCTGTGTTCTCGTGCAAGGTCAAGGACAGCAAGTGAGAGGTGGCTGCTAAAGTTATCCACAGCAAGAAGACGCCACTCATTTGCCTCCGTTCCTGAAGGACGTGTATCTCGCTCGAAGTCCTTCATCCACGCGAGGTTGAGTTCCTCATCCATATATCCATTTGGCAATACATCTATGCTATATTGTGTACGTTGCAATCAGTGTCATTATGTCATTGAAAATTGGAAGTGAACAGTGATGCGCACGTTACATTTGAATGATTGTGCTCATTCCACTTCTTCATGAAGTTCTTTCCTTGAAAAATAACTGTAGGTCGCATTGCCAAAGACCCATCAGCACAAACAGCAACCACCAAGCTTAGGCTGTCACGGCTGTCATCCTGAAGACATGGTTGACGCTTCTGTCCTACAGGCCCAATAACGCGCTGGCGTGAACCACTTCTACCGAGCATTATCGGAGATTCATCCATCACAAACTTGAACTTAGTCTTTATGTTATTCTTCTTACAAATCTCTGTCAGCATGTCAAAGTAGTCTTTGGCATTACGAGGATCTAAAGCATGGCCATGCTTGTTGTCCATACCCGAGCTCCAATACATTGAAAGTTCGCCATGATGCCTATCGAGAAACCGATATGACCAACATTTAGCTACGGTGATGGATGAATGTCGTAAAGCGAGAATGGAATTGGCCTTCGCATGTAACAGTTCATGTGTGAGAGGCAATTGACGGAGTGCCAGGGTCCTAACAAACTCGACAAGCACAGCTTCTTCGGCTGGGCTGAAGGTTTGCTTACCCTTGTTAAACTCGAGTATGGACCGTCCACCATGTATTCGCCGCCATAACGTAACCCGATCCACTCCTCTGGCTTGTGCGATCTCGCGGATTGTCCGGGGTTGACCGCGAGCAATGCTTTGAGCATCGAAGAAATCCTGCAGAGCGGCACAGATTTTAGCTTCCTTTGTGGACGACGACTTGTGCTTCCGTTGCGCGAGACTGAGAGGTTTTCGTGCCATAGCGAGGTGAACGTATGAACAAAGATTCCGAGTTGTCGCGGGTGTCGCGGTCGCCAAAGCGCGGCGGACGGTGATCACGTGATGGCGTCGAGCTTCGTGCATGTCACCTTCGACTTCAGTGAATTTCTGAGAGTCCAGTCCTCCTTCTAGAAATTATACAATATAGTTTTGATATCCATTGGATGGAACTGTATATTCATATGCCTTTTTTGATTTCAAAATTGGAGTGGTTAAAAAGTTACGGTCCGATTTTCTCACATTTACAAGGGTAAGCAAATTTTCTATTCAGCAGGAAAGAGGAATAAATTTATTCTTATATGTCTATACATTGAGAGGAACTGTCAACACGTCACGAACACAAATCCCAGCAAAGTGTAAGGCGGGACGACCTCACAGAGTGGGGTGTTTCAAGGACCGCGAGAATTGCAAGGAGCGTCTCAACACTCTATGTTACATTCGTGTAGAATAACAGAAGATGTTATGATGGAGTCGATGCTGAATCAAGCTGATTTTCTGAGATGCTCTGACTTGTAATAGTACCCGCAATGACCCCATGTCTTTTCGTATGATGTGAGACTATGTCACCGTTCGTCAGGCGCTACAGAGTATCATTCTCCTTGGCTTACATCCCACCCCTTCCCAAGAGTCGATGACCACTTTGTGTCTACTCACCCATACATTGCCAGTGATTGGTGGATCACAGACAATCGGAAATTGCCGAAATGACACCAGGCCAGATCTCCTCGTCAGGCAACTCTTTTCACGACCATAACATGGTATGCTAGGGCGGAATCCTTGTCATGTTCTCAAAGCCTGGACCGTCTGTATCATATTTACGATTGAACGCAGCTGAGAGCTCCCACAAGGTCAACTGACTATCCGCGCTGCCGATGTCTGGTGATCGGGTCCACCGCTGACAGCAGGGGGGGTTGTGCGGCAGGCACACTGGTCGCAGCATGTAATCTCCGAGCCTCGCTTTCAACGTACGAAAACAAAGGTGCATACATCATTCTATGTCCCCCAGCTTGTCTCGCATACTCATCGCTGAAGATAATCAGGGCTGGTGTCAGTTAGTATGGTTATACTAACGGCGGAGTCGTCTCGGACTCTCTGGATGCATCCTGGATATCAACAATCGTTCGTTCACCGTGCCATCACCTGATGTATTCTTTCCTGCGTGACCGGTCTTTGATGGAGCTAAATGACTGCGGCCGTGATTCACCGTGTTGTTTCTTCAGCGCATCTACCACTCCATGGATACGATATCGTGCAAGAGTCCGATTTGAATGGAGGCTTTTCCGCTCTAGTGGCGAGTGCATCGTCTCCTCCATACGTTTGTGGCTCTCTTTTTCGAGTTGAAACGGTGGCAAAGCCTCTCCATATCACCCGCAGGGCCCTGTAACCCACGAGAAACCGAGCCCTAACCCTGCCATCAGACGAGCGCAGAAATGAATCACAAAATAGTACGTCACGCCCACTTGAACCGCATACGACCTCTGTTTAGCGCGTTCTCTAGTAGGTCGCGTAGGACTCGGGCGTACGTTACTCTGTCGGACTCTCCACGCCTTCGTGGGACGTTGGTGCACTGAGGTGGATATATCTAGCAGGTGTGTCTCCTCTGTGAATCGCCGAGTTCATTCGCTTTACCATCGCGGATACTTCTCTTCAGGTAGGAATGACGGACCCTACAGACTTTCTTCACCGCGGGAATACTCATCAAGTCGTTCAGGAACTGTCAAATATAAACCATGCAGCTCCACCCCGTAGTCACGTTGGCATTGGTGTACCTCACTTCTCTTCGATCCGTCGCGGTTGCGTCCAGCTTAGGTGGCGGTGGTGGGGAACCTAATTGCTCAACTTGCACTTCTCCCACGGGATGTCCGGGAATGTGCATTAACGGCAGGTACGTGCAGCCACAAGTGCAGAATAGCCAGTCGCTGAAAATGCCATACAACGTTTAGCGGCTGCATAAATATTTGCGGAGACCCTGAAATCTTCCCGTGCTCGCCGTGCGCTGGCCAGCCTGATAACTCAATTAACTGCGGTTTCGAAAACGGAGAATGTGTTATCATCAATGAGTTTTAAGTGGGTCTTACGCCCTGTGCTACTCAAATTGTATCTGACATGTGTCGTGCCACATTAGGGATCATCAGACAACGGAGCAAAGCGATAGTGATAGATATTTGTCCGTTTACCGTGCACATAAGTAACGGACGAGACCGCCTTTATATGCAAATCCTGACTGGTGCAGAATGGTTCTATCGCCACTCAATCAGAGAGCATCTGCTGAGCCACAACATAGTCATCAGGAATGAAGGTCTGGGATGTACCTTATTCTGTCGGCATCTTCATATTATTCATGAACGTATTGATCTTCGGATTTCCCTATTTCGTAGGTCGAGGTCCGTTGGGGCGGGTACTGAAGCCACATGACCGGTTGGGGATTACTGCTTCCCTTGTATCGTTCCTTCGCCACTAATCCTTTAGGATGTCTGAGTGTTTACAGTTCGAATTGGCGTATTGGAGATGTCAAGTGGGCGATACATCCTCCCATTGGGCGACAAGCGGCATACTGCAGCGATCATAGACTTCGACTCGTGCATGCAGGCGCATTACGAACCGTTCATCGCGGAAGCTTAAGTCAAGCGTGGGCATCTCGGCTAGTTCAGCCTCATTATTGTGAGTCTCGTCAGGCCAAGAACCGCTGCGCTAATCTCGAAGGCTGAGCGTCACACCGTTGTACGCTCTGTCTGGGAGTCACCTTACCCGAATTCTTATTACGGCTCTACGGTGGCCATTCCAAAGGGACGCTGGAAGGGAAAAGAGGGGGCTGATTTGCGAACTAAGCGAACCATACACAGTAAGCACGTGTGAACCCTGCAGGTTGCTGCAATATAAGCTTATAGGAAGGAAACGTTAGAGACAGCTGTCTGTTCCTGCAAGCACCGAAACCATGAGGCCGTGGATTATCCTTCCCATTCTTCTTGCGTCTGCGATCACATATGTGGCATGCGATCTTCCTCCCCAGTGCTCGCAGTGCACCTCACCGACAGGCTGTCCCGGATACTGCATCATGGATGATGATACGCCGTACGTCGCCCGGATCTTCATGTTGGGTATGGGTTACTAAGTATCCTATCACTTCGCAGTGCTTGCTACGACGTCTGCGGCGACCTCATCGCCGTCCCTTGCCCCGTGTGTGCGGGTAATTTGAACAAGAACTGCGATCTTTATCCCGACGGAACGACTTGTCAGCTGTGGCAATTTGAGTAGTCAACTAGACAGAAATAGTGCATGGTGGGCAGAAAACTGTGCAGCTTCAGTACGCCAACTTACTCTCAAGCTAAGTAGTATACCACAGGTCATAGATTATGAGCCGAGTACAGTACCAGGAAACTGACTCCTTAACATCGTCGGCATCTGTTTTTATCAATGCTATGCTATGGCCTACAGCCCTGCGTCATTGTTGAATAGTTCATCCTCATTACCGTAACTCTCGGTAAGTCAAGAACAGCTGTGCTAGTCGAAGAATCATAGTCGGTCAAGCGTCGCCGCGCCTTCGATACGCTCTGGATCCAGTACGGACCATCCCCGACTCTGTCTCTGAGCTATAAAATCGCCGTTTGAGAGGGACGTCAAACGAATTGAATAGGCCACGCCACAAACTAGGTCATTTATACAAAGTAAGCATGTGTGAGCCGTGGTGTTCACTTGGACCATAAGCTCATGACTACTAGGAAATTTAGAAACCATTACGACATCACAACAGTGACAATGATGAAGTCGTGGACCATCCTTCCGATTCTTCTCGCCTCTGCAATCACATACGTTACTTGTGAACTTCCTCCGCAGTGTTCTCAGTGCACCTCACCGACAGGTTGTCCCGGATATTGTGTCCTGTCCCATGGCACGCCGTAAGTCGCCTAAATATTCACCTAAGCTGAGAATGTATGTTAAACAGTATTCTGTAGTGCTTGCTATGATTTCTGCGGTAATACCACAGCCTTACCCTGCCCTGCTTGTGCAGGAAACTTGGGCAAGAACTGTGATCTCTGGCCTAACGGGACGACTTGCCAACTGTGGGTCAATGTCTAGTCGCGGTCTAATAAAGAGACGTGGTCTTATGGTACGTTGCGAGGTATCAAATATGACTATCTTGAGTTATACTGAAGCTATGCAGTGTACTTCTCGATGTGCTTGGATTACGTTGATCTGAGTACTACGTTTGAGCTCTCCACACGCATATGTTTTTAAATTCTGTATGAGCGTATCGCGGTACTACTACTGTACAATTTATCCTCAATATTGTAGCTCTCCTCGATTCAAGAACAGCTGTACTTATTTCGAAGTATCTAACATGTCGAAGTTGACATCGTCAAGAGAATAAGATTCCGCTCGAATGAGCTGGGCTGCGTTATCAAAGAGCCATGCACAGATCTCTGCATGCAAAATCCTACATGTATTCCACTGTGTATTTGCCCCTTCCGAGATGCTCTGCCCACCGACTCGCCCTGGACGCAGATCGTCTCCATAAAAGGAATCCTGTAGAAAGAGTGATGGCCCGGCAAACGCCGGCGACCTCGGGAAGTGGTCGTGCTCGCGGTCCTGGACGTTGTCTGCAGGGGCGAGCACGGTGACTAGCTGAAATAACATTCCAGTGCTGATTATCTCTGGAGGCTTCTTGGTCTGTGTGCTGTAACTCCAAAATGGTTCTTCTACGCTTTGCTCCATCGCCTACTGGTGCACTTCATCTGGGAGGGCTTCGAACCGCACTGTACAACTACCTCTATGCAAGGAAACTAGGTGGAAAATGGATATTGAGGATAGAGGATACGGATGCGGTCAGTTATGCTTGCTATGGTCTTGTATGTTATGAACTCACGTCTGCAGCGTAGACAAGAACGGTACCTGGGGCTGTAGACGGAATACGAGGAGCACTGGAGTGGGCTGGGTTGGAATACGACTATGGTGCGGACTATTTTTCGGTAAGTTTCGTGAATTTAGATATGTGCTCATTACATATTGGTTAGGTCCTGGCAAAGAAGGTCCCCATGCGCCTTATTTCCAGGTAAGACATGCAACTTTTGTGAAGATGACGGCGGACTTACCGGTTTCAATCACGTAGTCGGAACGTCTCGACCTATATCGCTCGCATGCAAAAAAGCTGATAGACGTAGGCAGTCGAGTTACTCACGCGTTCCCTTGTTATTTGACTGCTCGTTCCGTTAAATTTGACAGTCAGGGCATGCGTACCGCTGCTTCTGTTCACCTGACAGACTTGCAGAGACAAGGGAGAGGCTAGCTCGAACAGGGTCCAATGATACTTACGACAAAGCTTGTCTGCATTTGACCGATGAGGAAGTTGCACGCCGCGTACGGGCAGGTGAGAAGTATGTCGTAAGGCTGAACGTAGGTCCAAAACCAATAGACACGAGGGGTTGCATCTGAGACTGTTATACTTCCAGGACAGCAATCTTCCTATGCGAACTTCTCCGAAGGATCTTGTTTTTGGTGTATTAAAAGATGCACACGCATCGCTACCGACAGACCCGGTGTTGCTCAAATCTGACATGTTTCCAACATATCATTTAGCATCCGTGGTCGATGACCACGAGATGAAGATCACTCATGTTCTCCGCGGAGAGGTTAGCACCTCCTTGACAAACCCACCCTCGCACATTTTAACAACTCATAAATAGGAGTGGCTTCCTTCGCTGCCATTACACCTTGATCTGTACGCTTGCTTCGGTTTTCAAGTCCCTCAGTTTGCGCATTTGCCTCTGCTATTGAACCCTGATGGTACGAAGATGTCGAAACGTAAAGGAGATGTTCAAGTGTTCGACTACAAGGTTAGCTGGACGTCGTTGAGTATGATACCGTTGAAAGCTAACGGCAAGACTTTTGGTAAACCGTAGAGGAGAGGTTGGGAACCAAGTGCCGTACTCAACTGGCTTGCATTGGCGGGATGGGGAGCGCAGACTGAACCCGAAGCCGTCCCGTCAACCTCCAAGAAGTTGCATAAGGAGCCTCCGGACAGCACCACGGTCATGACTATGGAGGATATGATACGCGAGGTATTGTCATGTCGTTCCTGCCTTAGGCCACTGCTCACAGACTTTCCCAGTTCGATCTGAGCTCCATCACCCCAAGACGTACGGTGATGGATCCACTTAAACTCGAATACCTTAATAAACATCATCTCATGCGGGAGTTGGAGACGGAGAATGGTCTGCTGAAGATGGCGGAGCGTGCGCACGACACAGTCAAGACCACTTTCCCATTGAGGTGAGCGCATAAGCGACGAAACACAGCGGATAGTCGAACTGAACAGCCATCTAGCCAGTACACCTCGGTTTCGTACATTAAGGAAGTAATACGAGCACTGGAAGTAAGTGACTGGGTCTCGTAGAGCTGCAAATATCCTTACATACCGTCTCAAGGCTCGGATCACCAACTTGCACGACATCCCGGTGCTGGCCCCGTACTTCTTCACGGAAGGACTTGAGCCCGAGTACTGCTCAGATGGGGCCTCGATGCTGGAGTCACTGATGCTAGACCCCAAAACCTATGGTACATTGCATCCTTTTCTTCCACGCCCTTTACTCACTTCATCTATAGTCTCCATATTATCTGGCGTAATGAGCAAACTGGAGACTACGGAGTGGGATGTACAAGCATTGCACGATACTCTTGAGAACGAAAGGGAAGCCTTGGGAGTGAAGAATAAATTCTACATGATGGCGCTTCGGCACGCATTGACGGGCATGAAGGTATGTGCACGTCTTCTCACTGGTTACATCTTTCACTAAATCAGTCACGCAGGCTGGACCTCCCATGGCGACAGTCATGCATGTCTTGGGCAAGGACAGGACACTTCTCAGACTGCAGATGGCACATGACTACGTTGCGTCCCGATAAACAAGGTGTGCTTAATGCATACGCTACAGATGGTATGTGTAAGATAGTGTACAAATGCTATGATCTACTATGCAATGTGAATGCGAGCAATACGAAAGCGAGGCATCAGAGTGACTCCCATCCACCACTGTCTACGGTGCTCTCCAGTCTGCGAGCGATGAGGGACGGTATACCGTGGTTCAGCCATGTCTTACGGACTTCCTCCCAGCGGATGCGGTGCATGTACTGTCTGCGTCCGCGCCTGGACAAAGCGTGAGGTCTATGAACGCGGCTATAAGGGGTGTTCTCGTACCTCATTGAAACGTCCGATTCCCCATGTACATCCAGGTAGGGCGATTGGCCAAATGTGCCATTATTGGCATAGAGGTACAGCATTGCACACCGTTTCACGAGGAAATACATCCCAATAGGACCGGAACATCTGAACAGAGGTTAGAATGTCACAGATCACGTAGATCAAATGGACGTACTCTCGCATGTGCATATTGCACTCCCCTCTACCTTGGTTCTCATGGTCTACACAACAGTGGCTCTGGAAACAGCACGTTGTCCCGCAGAGCAGACATATCGCGGCGTCCTGCGCTACCGTCTTGCAGCGTGGGCACGTCATGAGCTTCTCTTGGTCCATAAAGAGGGTATCCAGCACAATCGGCAGCTTCGCAATCTGGTATACATTGGGATACTCCAGTACGATCCCGAAATTCGTCTGAGATGCGATCGTGGAATGCCCGTAATGCGCACACCATCCCGATAATGCGTTCTGAAGCGTGTCCTGGTTTGGAAGGTCCGATAGGGCTGGAATACTAAGGACTCGCAGTAAACGCCGGTATTCGCAAACATCCTTTCCGACTGCTGGGACGGGGAACGCCGTAGGAAGCACCGCGCGACAGAGGATGGCCGCCTTTCGTAGGAATGGAAGTGTGAAGGTGTACAGCATCTTCTCTATTCGCGCTTCGCCGAACGCTTGGAACGCGACTTCCGCCGCGTGCTCAAACACAGGCGACGGTCGAACGACGGACATGAAAAACATGCGTACATCACCAAATATGTCCGTGTATTGACGCTGCGTCGGGCCTGGCAGACCATTACTTCTTGTCTTGGACAGGATGTACAGAAGGCCAATCACGGTTCGCGCCAGACATGCATAGTATGTCAGGTTGAGGATATGGCGGAGCATGTCCGGAGCAATAGCTGCCGCCTCAATGAGGATCGTGAAGGGGTCCCTCGCAAGAAGCGGCGAGGAGTATGAAGTGAATGAAGAGCGACTCCACTCTGGTAACAAACGCTTAATGATCGCCTGTCGCACCGCCTCTCTGCCCTCGTCTGGCCTTCCCTTGAAGTTCAGCGCCGCCAGCTTGGCAAGACATGTCATGAGTCCTTGGATCATGCGCAACTGAGGCTCGGTGATGGAGTCTGCAACGATGGTACCATGCTCTCCGTGTTGACGGTTCGCCACCTCAAGACAAGCGATCGTATAACCGACCAGCTCTTCCGGTAGGTACATCCCCGCGCCACGCTCGCCAGGGTCTGGTTCTGGACGATCGCGCAGATGCCGCGTTTGCGAGGAAACAGTCTTCGCAACGACCATCATCGTGTCGACCATCTTGTGCACTTCCATAGCATCCGACTTGTCAGACGAGCGTATGTACGATTGGTAGGCAGAGTCCTGAGCAGTCCAGAAGACGAACTCTCCGGTCCCTGTCCGGAATTGAAGGGACTCCAAGTGAGGGTCAGGTTTCGATTTCAAGATACTGATGCCCGCAGCGCGAATCCAGTCGGGGAATGGAACATCAATGAGCTGGAGTTTCGGATCTGGAGGGGTAACAGGGAAGATTACATTGCCCAGACACTTGCAAAGAGGACAAATGTACTCCTTGCGGGGTATACTCTCCGGGTGATTCCTGGTTGCCTGGGCTCGGTGGCGCTGTCGTATCGAGGAGCTATACACGATGAAGCATTCCAGATGCATCATATGGCTGCAAATAGATGCGTTCATACCGAAGCGGAAGTATTGCGGCGGGAATCCCTCGAACGCAGAGATGCGGGTCTTGGCTTCTTTTGAAGCCGCATCAAGGGGAGGGAAAACACCGTCGGCGGGAGAACGATTGGTCATGTCGAGGGAGTCGTCACAGGTGAGTACTTCGTTCAAACACGAATGTTGCGAGTCCGGGTAGCGACGTAGCAGACGACTCGGCTGGACGAACCCAAGGGAACCGAATGCCTTCGATGCGTTCAGAGGCTCTTGGCACACGATGCAGCTGCCGTAAGAGGCGGGCATCTCTGCCTCCTCACTCTCTTCCTCCTCCATCTCTTCATCGAGGTCGCCGAACTGGTGCGCAAAACTAGCCTGCTGCGCCTTCATCTGTTTCATCAGAGCCTCCTGCCGCGCCTTTGCTGCGCGCTTCTTGGCCGCATCTGGGTCGATGCCAGCAGACGGCGCAGTGATTTGACGACGAGCGTGCACTTCCTCAGGTTGATACTCCGCCATCTTAGAGAGAACCCAGCCTACCCGGGCCTTGTAGACCTTGCTATATTTGATGTGATACTCCAATAGGCACAGGATGTCCACCAGGTTCTTATTATCATCGAACGTCTTGTGGATAGCGAGGCTGCTGAGAACTTGAGGCCGCTCGACGAGCCCGAGCATGAGCAAATGGATGGCCTGGTCCAGAATTGCTTCTGCGGAAGGTGGCGCTGAACCGGACGCGTCTGTGAGACTGACAACATTGAAGATGCCGTAAAACATGATCTGCAACAGGACCTCGGACTCGAAGACGGATGCGAGCGTGGAGAATGGGCCGTGCGTAATATTGAGAGACTTCGGCACGATTACCGGGTCCTCGACGTGGGTCTTCTTCTTCAACCTGTTGCGCAGTGCCGCATCCACCTCCTCGCGCTTATTCCGCGTATGATGGTAGAAGAATGGGTTGACCTCGTCGTAAGCCTCGTCCTTCAACTCATACATGCCGGAATCCGTGGTAGTCTCAGGAGCCCTGAAGTTCGCTACTTCCAAAAGGACGCGATCGAAGCACACGTCGTCAGACTTGCGCTCCGCCACGCGCTTCACCAGCTCCGTGTACGTACACGGGCCCAATGCAAGCGCGTGCACTATCTCCCTGCGGACAGAGTCAGGCAGAGGCATCTTCGTCGCATTGGCGGTCTCCGTAAGGAGGGTGATAAGCACGTAGAAGAATTCTTCGACCATGTTGGCGAGCTGGGTGTTGTCGTAGATGGGATCCAGCGTGGCACCAGAGAAGTACCCGACGAGATGGAAGCGGTCCAGCATGCTGACCATCACGGAGTTTGGATCCAGGATGACGAGCGCAGCTTGGAGGATGAAGATATCTTGGTCGTAGCACAGCTCCCTCAGCATGAAGTCCCTGTAGTGCATGACCTGCCCACGGATAGCGAACCCATTCCGGACCCAGAGACCTGCACGGATTTGAGCCACCATCGCGATGACTATGATATATCATCGTTAGTCACAGTGAAACAACAGTAAGTGGTTGAGACACAGACCTCGTAGGGGATAGTCGATGATCGTCTGCACCGCCTGAATGCTAGCGTTCCTCAAGCAGACGTCCCGTATACTCGACAATCCTACCGTCTGCAGCTGTGACTCGTCCAGGATATCCACATGCTTGAAGAGCTCCGCAAGCAGCCACTGCAGCGAATGGTGGAAACTGACCGATCCCTCCATCACGTCAAACTCGACGACTTCGTACGTCGTATCGGCGAAGTCGACGTGATGGAACGAGACGCGCGGGAATCTCGCCTGGTCGCGCTCTTCGTCGTGTATCGCCGACACCATCAGGATGTGGTGCATGACCGTGGTGATCGCAGAGACGAGCTCCGCGACGGTCGCGCGCGAGAACGCTTCGCCGTAGACCTTGATGACGCGGGATAGCGAGAGGGTTACGTTGAACACACTGATCCAGACGTCCGTCTCGTACTCTACATGGCTTGCGACGGCACGTTTGTTCGGGTTGATGCACATAAAGAGCTGGCAAACGCGCGAGAACTGCAGGATGAACTCGCGGTTGTGCGCAATTAGTTGCTGCACGGGCTCGTTGTGGCAAAGGTATCGCAGGTCGCTGAAGATCGTCATGAAGCGCTTTGACCTAAACGGCGGCGCATCCACGTCAATTTCTAGATGAGCACTTGTGTTAGACACGATGTGCTTGTCCTGGATCTGGTTCGCGAAGAAGGCGGTGATAATTGATAAGAGGCGCGACACGATATTGTGGTAGCGGACGAGGTAGAGCGCGATCGATGGAACTGTGAACAGTTGCAGCGCGAAATACTTGATTGACGTCTCAGCCTCACGATCTGTGAGCAGATATGCGTCGATAACACGACCATAGACGTTGGCGAAATGTGAAGCTGCAATGAATCGGTCAATCATGCAAGTTCAGTGTGCAGAACGCACGAACTTACCGAATGCGAGCTTATGCTCATGACTAAGGGTAAGAAGCGACGCGTACACCTCTTTCAGATTGAGGCGGGGCTTTTTCCACAGCTTGGTGTGGTACAGTAGCAGCCAGTCCAGTCTGGCTGGATCCGCGATGTCCGTCACGAACTCGTGTGCGTCAGTAAAACCACGGTTATAAGTTTGCTTCCTCTTAGAGAGGAGCTCCGACGCGATGACTTCTCTGAGGATAAGTTGGTCCGTGCCGATGCGACTCCGGGTAAGATCCAAAAGCCATTCGATGACAACAGCGGCGACCTGCTCCCGGAAGGTGTCGTATGCGCGACGAATAGTTACTCCCAAATCAATCTGGGAGATCGTTTGGCCAAGTTCGAGCAGCCGCGTCGTGGTGCTGCTCATCTCGATTATCTCCCGGCCGTATTCATCTACCCTGTCTGCAATGACAGACGCCTCCTCTCTCGTGCGTCCAGTCGTGTCTCGGAGTAATTGTATGACCTCCTCGAAGGAATGTTTATCATCGTTCCACAAGATGACACAGAAATGCTCCTTGGACGACATCGGGTCGCCCGTAACCTGAGACACAAGCTCCTCCTCACTCCTCGGGGCTATCGTCTCCTCCGGCGAATAGTCCAGGGTATCCAGAAGGTAGTCGATTGCGTAGCCTACGGTCCTGCACATCGACTCGTGTAGCTCCTGAGGGACTGCCACTCTGCCTGGGTAATTCTTGACAGACGGCACCTCTGAGCCGGATATGACCTTCGGAACGGTTGCAGGTGGAGTCCGGAGCGTTCGTGCAATGAAGTTATTGATGTATTCCACCATTTCAGGCGTAGGTGGGTGATACGGACAGTTGATGGAGTTGCGCCATGCTTCGACGTCGCCGCAATCGCAGCACCCGCCAGATTGCTGAGCGATAAAAAAGCTGACGCTGTGGCCCGTGTGATCTGTAGCCTCAAAGCATCGTGGACATAGTACACAGCTGTCATCGAGCGCACAGTCCCTTTACAGCCGCTATTAGCAGACGCGATGGCACGACAGTCAAAGACACGCACTTGCAGCGGAAACAGCTTTCCCCCTTGGCAAAAATATGCCCACAGGGTCTCCCTGGGGTAATCAGCGGCTCCTTGTTGAGGTTGGAGCGGGCCTGCACCTCACTTAATGTGGACTGAAATGGGAGGCTCGAGTTGGAGTTCGAGAGGAAGAGGTGCGAGTACGAGCCCCAAAACGAATCATACAGCTCCGTAAGGATTTCCCCACGGGTCGCAGGTGTGAAAACATATTTCCTGGACCCAGGCATGGTATCGAGGATGAACCGTAATCGAGCCAGTGGATCAGACGACCGGTCGCGGGGATGCATGGATCCGAGGAATTTGGAGGGGAAGAAGGACGTCAGACCAGACATGTTTGGATTGCCCGAGAGCGGGCAGTCCTGGGGATCGTCGAGGCTGAATAGCAAGCTCGAAGATGGTGAGGGTGGGAGGCAAGATAGTCAGCGTTGGTGGGAGACTCGAGCCAAGTTACGGCGGTCGCGCGTTCACTCAACCTGACAAATATGGGCCTACGCACTTGGGCGCCCGTCAGCTCGGAGGCACTTGAGGGTCCAACAACCCTGCATTTTGACTTGAAGCACACGACCAATGTATATCCAATCTTCAGTAGAGATATGTATTACACAATCGGTGAATTACACGTTAGCAGTCTCCTGTAGCAGCTCCTTCGCCCTTTCAGACCGACTCCGTAACCTGCAGTTGAACGGTTTAGGGAGACTGTCCTCTGGTATAAGTCACTTCATAACCAGTACAAGATAGTCGCGCTTACACAATAGTCCCAGAAGAGTACGCAACTTCGGGTAGGATCTCCTTGCCATTCTCGTCTAGCTCGGGAAGAATATCGCAAGTCGCGAGGAGTGTCGACATGACCGCGAAGAGAGTGCCCTCGGCGAAGTGAATGCCCGGGCACCTGCGTCTACCGAACCCAAACACTAGCTCGTTGATCTTCTGCATCTCCGCCGAATCATTCTTGAATCTGTCCGGATTGAACTTGTGGGCCTCTTGGTATACAGTCGGGTCGTGCGTCATATACCTGCGGGTTTGTCAGTGCGTGCCAGAACTACACGCGCCAACCCTGCACTCACCAAACATTCGGGATCACAAGCGCGCCCTTGGGTAAAAAGTATTCCTCGTATACGTCGTCACGAGACAATGCATGCGCAATCGCTGCAACGCCGGTTAGCACCAGCACCTGACTGCTAGTTTGTAGACACACATAATGGTGCGGGAGGTGCCCAGCGCAGGACCTCAGCTATCACGCTCCTAAGATAGGGAAGATCGTCCTTGTCAGCAATAGCAGGCAGTCTGTCCTGGCCGATCACAGTGTCAAGTTCTGCCTGCGCTTTCTTCTGGACGTGGGGATAGAGGATCATGGCCTTCATAAAAGAGAGGATAGTGGATGTGTTCTAACAAAAGCGACATGAATGCTTGGCAGATGCAGTTGTGCAGCCTGGCTTACCGTATCTAGACCTCCGCCCAAGACCGTGGAAGCTGACCATGCAAGCTGGTTTTCGTCAAACGAACTCAGCTTGTCCTCGTTCTCAGCAAAGATGGTAGCGCATATATTCGGCATGATAGTCGTTCCCGTGCGCTAGGCCGGGAGAGTCAACATGGTACGTGCTATACGTCATCTGCTTCTCACATAATTCTCCTTCGACCAACGTAACGGCTTCATGGTGGCGTCCAGAGCAATTTGTTTCCACTTCTCTGCGGTCCGAAGAAAGCCAGCTCCTGGCATCCACTTGGGCAAGTATCTCACTACGCTCTGATTAGCACTTTCAGTTTATATTGACGATAAGAACCTACGCGGCGGAATGAAGTCCACGGCCCAGGCACCAGGAGCTGACGCCTTGCTGAAATTCTCCATGGCTTGTATAGGGTTCCTCAAAATAGGATCATCCTCGCCTGTGAGGTAGTACCCGTAGGTAACACGAATGATGATAGTACCCATCCGCCTGCACAAAATTAGTAACATGCCCCATGGCATCAACGTTTAGGCCTACAGCTCCAATTCCTTTCTCAAGCGCTCCGGTTTCTGCAGAGCATTGCGTACAAAATGACGTGCCTCAGCTTCTTGGAAAGGCTGATAGCGCGTCACGCCGCTCGGCGAGAGGTCTTGGGCTATGAACTTGCGCTGAAGCCGCCATCTGTCGCCGTACGGTAGTAGGACCATTCCTTCCGAATATGAAGTCCTGAAGGGCGAATTTGTCAGCCTGTCTGCTTGTAGAATCGGGGAACTATTTCACAATTCGCCAGCCATAACCTCGGATGTAGTTAGAATAACACGTAGGGATCCGCAGGCGAATGATCACTCACAAACTGAGGCCGGTCGGAATAGATAGCAGAACGTTTGTCCAGTAGATCCTTCGCGATTTTTGCAGAACTGACAAGTACAATCGATTGGCCCAATGCCTCCGCATAGATGATATCACCTATAAGGCGTGTCGTTATGAGAGCGTTCGAGCAATGGTGGAAAACGTACCGTATTTCTTTGCCCATTCCGACCATACCAGCCAAGGGGCGTTGGTCATATCCGGAAGCTCCAACGCACTGCCTATGACAGGCCAGTGTGGAGGACCTGGCGGGTACTTTTCACGTGGGCCGCGCATACGAGAGCGTAGCCAGACCAACAGGCTAACTGCGAGCAGCAGGTAAAGGGGAATCGACAGGGCGAAGGGCATAATGACAATGCAGGTCAATCCCGCAGTAACCTTCCTTTGCTTCCTTTATAACGCAGACGCAGTAAGCACTTCAACCGCACCCACCAACACATCCCCATTTACACCATGAGGGCTCCGTCAGCCCGATAGCCGTTGAGTGCTGAGTACCGCAGCTTCAGGCGCCCCGTTTGACTCTGCTGAATTACTGTTAGATCTCCCGCAGAGCGTCCAGTACAACAGACATCAGCTAGGATCCCGGGATATTGAAACGCCTGCGCTGCTGCACGATACGACACTGATGCCGCGACGGCTTGTTCTCACCGCCGCCGACTCTAGGACTGGGTGCGCAGTGGTCCACATCAATCCACCAACAATGCGGAGAGGCTCCTCTGCAGCTGGGAGCTGTGCCGTGGCTTTGTCGCAGATGGTCTCCAACAACCCGCGTCGGGACGACGTGTGGGACCGAGAGGTCTGTGGGCGCTCAGTCCAAGTTCTCACGAAAGAGACTCCTCAGGAGCCCTCGAGTATCATCGCTGTTCGGGCGTATGAACCATAAATCTCTAGCAGTATGAGAGAGAATCAGCAACGCGCTCTGTAGGTCGGGGATGCGTAAGGCTTTACTTTGCCCGAACTGGATTTATGTCGTAGCCGAGGCCATAAAGTACGGCTGTGATGTGTGGCGCATCACCATCCTAGACTGCCAAGTGTTGGTCATAGGTCTCCGCTGCGAGGTCTCCGCTATTAGGTCAGTTCACGATATAAAATTCTTCTATACACATGTAAAATTCCAGAGTAGTAAGGATGCGACAAGGCTCTCAAGCTCAAGGTGAGAGTTGGAAAGAAGTTCGACTGCACAAAACTGCTTCGCCGCATGGCGGAGATTCAAATCCGATGTCGAAATTCAAAGACGTTCTACAGAATACGTATTCCCCAGCACCCACACATTTTATATGAACCATTGACATTACCGTACATAATTCTGCTAATTCTGAGTACCTTGAGAGCCACAGGCTCCCCGGTCTCTATGCCATCAATCAGCTGTATGGCTTTCCATACCCGCGTACCACGGCCTAGGACCTTGCTCGTGCCGCTGTCCAACAGAACTCCTAACGTGCGGAACACCATGACTTCCGACGCTTCCCCGCCTTTCGTATTCCCTGAGCTGACGGTGAGATCATACTGAACTTCCCCATTCTTCTCCACGATCGCCATTGTAGGATCCCATCCGAGCTTATGCAGCTGCGCAAATGATACCGACAGGACAAAGTATAGGAATACTTTACGGTCCTTTACAAAACAATCAGTTTCGAAAATGCTTGGCAGGACGTTACGTACTTCGATGAAGTTGAATGGCTTGGAGAGTACAATCTGACGACGATCACAATACCACAACTTCATACTCTCATCCTCGGCCGTAAATCCAAATGCAAAACGGCGACGAAGATCGTTGCGCATACAATTCGATAAACTTTGCGAGGCTTTCTTGATATTCTTTAAGGAGCTGCATGAGCAACGGACACAGCGTGAGGTTAAACAGACTTACCTCCTGTATATCAACCTCGCTGCTATGCTTCCTGTACTCGCCGAATACTGCGACGTCTGTCCATCGGATAAAGCCAGGTGCAGAGCCAACTGGTACAAAGAAAGCGTCGGGTAGAGAACTATAGGTTCTTTGTCCGATGTCGACTGCTCGATCTTTGTTATGGTTGTTATAGAAGGTGAGCGTCGGCACTCCTCTGACAGCCTTCACGATAGAGCGGATGTCCCGAGACAGATGGGCAAACGCATCGCTTGCTCTCTCCGTCGATCCCTGCTGGACCCTTATCACTATAACCCCATTGTCTGCCTTGTTCAGTTACAGCCCCCCCTTTTTTATTGAAGATACCTTTATTGACGAGTGCGTCAAGGTCCAGGGATGGTGGAAGCGAAGGTAACGCTTCGAGAAAATGTTGTATAGGGATATAGTATGCCTGGCCAATAGGTGTCTCCACTAGCTGCAGTACTATTTCAGCAGGTTGCGCGTCCATGATGCCAACGCCAGGAATGGTGGTGACGGTCAACAATCAATATTCAATCGTATAACGTGGGTACGGTCATTGTAGTGTTCAAATATTATTGCTGTTAGTTACAAACTCGGCGCAGCCGGCGCTTCTCTAGTGCATGATAGGCCTATAGGCCTACTGGAAATCTGGGATCAACTAGCGTAAGTCTGCTCCGCTGCACTGCGCACCCTCAACCGATTCCCATATGATTTCATGGCATAAACGGCTTTAATTCACTCGGTCGCATGACTACAATTTTTGCTACCAACTTGTTGATGAGGGCGTTGCCTGGAATAAGATGGTAAACCGTGATCCACCTCGTAGAGTAAGTAGATCTCTTACTTGTTATCGCGCGATTTGTTACTCCGACTTAGTACGATAAGTAATTCTTTTGAAATCTTTTCTAAGGCCTATAGTCGCACGAGCGCCCAGCGCATTTCCTCGATCTCAGGCTTACGCTGAATTGAACACGACCCTGCAATATTCCACCG
>JANHOG010000690.1:0-12802 GCA_027627325.1 Phlebia brevispora
ACGACCATGAAAGGCACATGACCAGACGAAGCAGACGTACGAGATGTCACGGCGATAGTTGCGGCTCGAGACAGCGAAGGAGACACGGGGGGCTGTTCTAAGACTACTCCGGAAGGCGATACGCCTTGTCGGAGACGGGTCGCTCCGCTGAATGTGGTGTATGCCTCGCTTGCGTCCGCAGTAGCAACAAGTTTCTGCAGCAGCGGACTAATATCAATTGCACGTCTCTGCTATGATTGCAACATGAAGACATACAGCTTTGCCCATGAAGTCCCTCGCTTTGGAATTCTTGAGTTTGGCTTCCGAAGGCCGATATAGAACACCAACGGGCTGCGCAAAATCATATCAGGACCGATATGGAGTATGAGTTGAACGAGACGTACGATGCTGAAGACGGTATACCCATCTCCACGGTCCGCGATCGCGTCGTCTATAACGTTGTGCTCGTCCGTCACCTTCTGTCTTCTCGCTTCGTCCATATCGGCAAGACCGGCCTCAATGTTGCCCATGTAGATTTGGGACAATCCCTTGTTGAACAGGACTTCGGCAGAATAGAGCTTGAACTTGAGTCCAAGCTGCTCGTAATTAATATCCTGGTTGCCGCGCAGCTGGAGTAGCGCGTTCTCAAAGTCTTGGAAGGCGATATCGTAACGTTGCAGGAGGAAGTCGGAAACTCCGCGTTGGAAGTATCCTACGGCAAGGAAGTTATCCAACTCCGTAGCTCCTTCGAACTGCTGGACAGCCTCCTCATGCTCTCCGAGGGTAGCGTAGATGAGTCCGATGTTCACGAGGATCTTTGAGCTGTCTGCAATTTCTTGGAAGAGGCTAATGGCCTTTTCGAATTCCTGATCGTCGTACGCCTTGAGAGCGGAAGCCCAGGTTTCGAGTTCAGCCTTGAGAGACATGGTCGTTGCTAAGGATGGAAGATTGGGTTTCTGTAGATGGCTGCTTGAACGACTGTGCGAGCGTTCCGGACGCGAGCTTCAACAAGCACCTGGCTTGGAAAAATAAAGGGGATGAATACGAAAATAAAGAAAGTAAGGGTCAAGAGACCAAGAATGCGAAGAAGAGGAGGGACCTGGAAGGAATCAAGAGGGAGGAGGACCCGAGAACTTGAAAGAGGACCGCGGGAAATACCCGAGCGGCGTTGGAAACAATTGATGGACCGCGAGATTTGATGGCGACAAAACTCGGAAGGAGTGATTCCCTGACCGCTGCGTTCACAGCCTGTGCATGAAGCGACTGCCAGGTCGTAAGAATGTAGCAGATGAAAGATACCGTCTACGGTACCGACAAACTTGTGCGGGGAAAAGGTGCGTTGGCTAGCAATGCACACGACTTATAACTAAGGCTATTGTTCTTCATCCAGACAACCCCTTCCTCGAGGCCATTGCTTCTTTAGCCTCCGAATTCGTAGTTCGCAACCCTCCGAACAAAGTCCCATGGCTGCAACATGCTTGCCCCTTTGTTCTTGGCGGCGAACATCACACAATCACGGAAGGAGACAGACGCGTCTAAATCAGCTGCCTTGGCATCCTCCGTCGTTGCAACTTGTCCTCAGCCATCAGCGATGGAAAAAGTACTTAACATACAATCTCGACGCTCCTGGATTGCACCTCGTCCCGTCTAGAGAGGGCTAAACCCCCGTAGGCCTGCGCACTACAGCGACAAGACGCGCCGTCCGATCACCGTCATCGCTCAATCGCATCACTTTCACAGCGGCTGGTTGCCATGTCTACCTAGCATGACACGCTCCCTCTGCGCGTTTTGGGCGTGCAAACGATAGCTGAAATCTCGACGTCGCCGCTCGCACTGACTGACGCGTGTTTCTCATGAATGGGACCGAGAAATGCCGAATTCGCTTTGCGCGGCTGCGATGATGCTCATGAGGTGAGGTTGTCACTTCCTGGCAAGCTGCGGACTCTACATCCAATGTAGTCAAGCAGCTTCTCTTGCCTCCGTTCCCTTGTCTACAGCCGTCGCATACGTGCGTTCAAACACGTTGGCTACTGAAAACAGGTGGAAATGCACACGCCGAGGGTATCATCTCTGCCATCCTTGCCCAGGGAAACATGTTCATGGCGAAACGTGCATACGCATTGCGTGGGAGCGCGCGGCAGCGATGCTTAATTGACAGCTGCTCCTTCGTAAGTTCTCCGAACCCGCTCCGGGCGAGCTTCACTGATATTAATGGCACACAGGGTCATGTTACGGTGCGATGCGACATAGCATCATGGGGCGAGATCGGTCGCCCTTGCCATTCTCCGCATGCCATGAGCCGTGTCTGTTCAAGCTGTCGAAGCTGTACAGTGGTCCGTTGAGTTCGTGATCTGCGCCTCGACCGTCTGTGGCTACCTCCGTGCCTATCAGCCTTTCACGACTACCACGCTGCGACTTTCCCATAATATATCCTTCTCGGACAGCGACTGCGCGAAAGATGGTGTCAAGCCGCATTGATTTTATTTACAGGGTGACTGATTTCGTATCCATGATACCACCAAATACTGATTGAATTACATTTATCGAATTTGTAGGATATCCAAGACCTGGTTACACCAGAACCTAGAGGTGCGAGCAAGCAAACATGGTGCACATGTCATATGTCTGCATGCCTATGTGCCTTCTCACATTGTGGCGTCAAGCGTTCGGGATCCTTCGAGTTCGTGTAACCTGGTACAATTCGATCTCACAGGTTTCCCGGCTAACAAGATCTACAGCCATTCACTGGGCTCTTATTAGCTGAATGTTCATATGGTTCGCATTAGCTTTCACTCACAAGGCCGGACGGGACTGACTTTCTTTCCACTCTACTCCGGCAGATGAGCCCTTCCGCTCAGGACGCATCGCTCGGGTAATTATGGCAGTTCAATTTTTGTTCCCGTCAAAGTGGATCACGTCGTGATTTATCACAAAGTATGACATGATGACCTGTCTGTGCATGAAAAAGACGCGTATCCTGCACTCTTGACATTGTAGCTTCCGATGTGAGGTGAGTTCGTCGTTGCTGGAATCCACGGGTCCAAACCTTTTTTGGCTCACAAAGAATCAAATTAACCTCATTTACAGAGCTGCTCTCTTTAATTCAGACCGTTCAAGCGAAACAGCCATGCAAGGACGCATCATCACAGCATGGCAAAGGGTGGCGGTGGAACCTGTGTATTCAGAGACTGGTTCAAAGAATTACAGGGTATTGAAGATCCGTATGCTAACCATATGAACGCAGGAATATTGATACTCTTTTGACCGGTGCACATAGAAGTAGGTAAACAATTCTATCGTAATGCGCGAAACGCGTCCTACTCGGGCTTTAAGGCCCTCCCAGGTCCCTCCTTCGTCCAGTTCATTGGGTGGAGGCGAAGGAAGCGACGAGTGCGGTCGTAACTCATCTGATCCCCTTATACGTAACCGGGCTTCAGAATGTCTCTTACGTCTGGAATTTTCAGACGTCCGAGTCTGCGAACGCGTGTGTGCACCGACGCATTTTGTTGAAAGAATAAGCGCTCGTATGAGTTAAGCCGCGAATGAGACGTTTCACCGGTGCGAGCCTCGAAAAGTGTGTTACCAGCCTTTGACCGATACCCTCACTCTCGGTATATAGCTGAGCAACCGTTCAAGGATTGTTATTCGTTAAATCGGTCTTACGGTGTCATCTTTGAACACCTCTCACCGGTCAAAGGGATTTTACGGTTCCGACGTGTTCGCAAGCTGCACAACCTGTACACCGAAAGCTCCGTATAAATCTTCAAGGAAAGCTTTGCACAGACCAAGAGTCCAACAACACGCACACTAGCTATGTCGTTGCCACCTCATCTTTCTCGTCCTCTGGACGTCCTGATGATCGATAATTTCGACTCATTTACGTGGAACCTCTACCAATCCCTCTGCTTGCTTGGTGCCGATGTTACGGTTATTCGAAACGATGCTATACCTGCTTCGGCTATTCCGCTCCTCAGAATCAACCGCCTTGTCATCTCTCCTGGACCAGGCCATCCCACTACCGACTCCGGTATCTCTCGAGACGCCATCAAGTACTTTGCCGGGAAGGTACCCGTGTTGGGAGTATGCATGGGCTTGGAGTGTCTGGTGGACGTATTTGGCGGAGAGATTGCGTGAGTGATGCTTTCTGTATTTGTACTGGTGCCGTCCAAGGCATGCAAAATGCTGATAATACGAACCAGATACGCAGGGGAAATTATGCACGGAAAAGTCAGCGCGATCCGTCACGATGGTCGGGGATGTTTCAAGGACATTCCACAAGGCATCAAATCTACACGGTACCATTCCCTCAGCGCTGGCGTGAAGACGCTTCCTGCAGATCTTGCAGTCACCGCTGTAACCGAAGAAAGCGGCGTCATCATGGGCGTCCGCCATCGTAAATACACGCTCGAGGCCGTCCAATACCACCCCCGAGAGTATCCTTTCGGAGTCTGGTGATGATCTCCTCCGCAACTTCATCAACCTGCAGGGGGGTACCTGGGAGCAGAATCCCGAATTCCGTGTCCTCGACAGCGCCCTTCCGCCGTTCGACATATCAGCGCAGCCCGCTGCCTCGACCTCAGCCAAGATCCCTACAATCCTTGAGAAGATCTGCAAGCAGCGTCTGCAGGACGTAGAGCAGGCAAAAACAACTCCTGGCACGAAGCCGGAGGATCTGAAGACCTTGCTTTCCATGAACCTCGCTCCCCCACTCATCTCCTTCCCGGAGCGCTTGAAGGCGGCGCCAGTTCGTCCGGCGCTAATGGCGGAGGTGAAACGCGCCAGCCCTTCCAAGGGACCTATCGCGATGCAAACAAATGCGGCCCAACAAGCCCTGACATACGCCCTGGCGGGCGCATCGGTCATCTCGGTCCTTACAGAGCCGACGTGGTTCAAGGGCTCGCTGTTGGATATGCGACTCGCCCGGCAGGCGATCGACAATCTACCAAACCGACCTGCCATCCTGCGCAAGGACTTTATTCTCGATGAATATCAGATCGACGAGGCGCGTCTGCATGGCGCGGACACAGTTCTTCTCATAGTGGCTATGTACCACGAGGCTCGTCTGCGTGAGCTCTATGCTTACTCCCGTTCGCTCAACATGGAGCCGCTGGTTGAAGTCAATAATGCAAAGGAGATGGAGACGGCTTTGGCACTCGGGGCGAAGGTCATCGGCGTCAACAATCGCAACCTGCACGATTTCAACGTGGATATGGGCACAACGAGCCGCCTGGCATAAATGGATACAGTACCTGTGCTCTCTGCGACGACAACGCGGACTGTCCGCTTGAGCCCCACATCGCTTAATAATGGGGTACACCATGTGTTGATCTCGTCAGCAGCTGCCGCCGCCTCTATTGCTAGCCCCTGCAAGTTCCGACAGGCCCAAATGTGAGGGTTACTCCTACTCGGCTGTGTAAAAGGGCATCCTGTGGGTCATCTCCTGTCTTCGCCACTCTCTTCGCAGTTTATAAATCTCACACTTTCCTCTCCAGACTTTTCTTCTTTACCAAAAACAAGAGCCACACACTCTACCGCTGCACTATCTCGCATCTCGCATCTCTTAAGACAATTGCAGTGTTTCACAAGTCTCACTCAGGACACGTCATGCTGCCCTTCGACGCATTGCGATATGCCGAAGCACAGGCGCAGGTTGCCTTCATACTGTCACACCAGACCAATGCTGAAGACGGCGGTTGGGAGAGGTGTGAAAGCTCTTTCAAACTCAAGATGATGTTGCCACGGCTGATGCTTATGTTTGGTGAGTTGCGCCGCACGTTTACAGTTGAGTTGACTGTATTGGGACAACTCTCCGAGCGTGATTTTGAGCTGTAGACGAAGCTGCGCTTGGACGACGGCTCAGACTCAGAGGATGATGGACTGTTGAAGACGACGATGTGCTCCTGAGTGGAGAAGCGGTCTGGACGAAGCTCGCACATGCAGTGATGCAACGCGTGCCGTGCTGTCGACCAGATACATAGGCTCGTCGGCGAGCCGGTCAACATGTCCAAGTTCGTCAAGCTCGAGTCAACGAGCTGGATGGCTCTATGAAGCTCCGCATGCATGGAGTTGAGATCCACAGCCATCTTTCGGTGAGTTTCTACTCTGTTCATGTCTACCCAACCAAGATACTGACTGCCATCTTCGCTGGTGTATCCCTAGGACACCCACGGCTTTCCGTTTTACGATGCCGACGGCGATCACATCGTACTGTACAACACTTCTGAAGTACTGTTCGGAGTTGCAATGCATTTTGAATTCGAGCTTCGGTGTGATCAGCGAGAGAATGGAACCCTTTCTATGCACGCCTGCGTGGTGTCAGTCACTTTGGTCTGAGTTCTTCTGTACTGTAATCAACTATGACTAGCAGTCTTTTCACTACTTCTCATTCTCAATCTGGCAGTTGTTCTAGTTGTTTAAGTGGGTCTTTCTGCGTAATGTGACATAATTACTAGTGCGAACACCGATGTTGACGACGATAGAGGAGTCAACCACGAATGACTGAGTCCCATCGGCCTGGAGCGACGGAACACATATTTGACTATGTGCATGTTGAGTCCGTTTGACTGGATGCCAGGATGCACATATGGCGTGGCAATATGTGAGTTGAAGTTATTAACGGAGGGAATATTTAAACCGTTCGTTATGGGAGTCGTAGTCGGGGTCTGCGCTTTCGGGCGCATCGGCAACGATATGGGCATCGTTTGGTTCCCGTCGTCGGTCTGGTGCATATCATCAGTTTGACTTGGAGGCGAGGCATAGATCGTTATGTTGGCCATCTTCACATCTTGGTCGCCGCTTGAGGTGGCGCCGTTGACGGCATCGTGCATGTTGCCATTGACGGCAGGCGACGCGTTGCGGGGAGGTGAGGCTTGAGTGGAGAGAACGGGTACGACAGGCGTTACGGAAGCACGGATGATGCCATTGGGTTTTGCGGCATCGTCTTGATCTGTGACGGACTGAGGCTGCTCCTAGATGGACGATACGGAACCGTTGGGGTGGCATATGTTCGCAATTCCGGAAGTTGCTATCGGTGAAGGCCGTTGCGACGAGATATTGCCTGGAATTTGCGCGGAAGAGGCTGTTGACCCAGTGTATACATAATATAATTCTCCACTCTTCCGTCTGTCCTAGGAAGGGGGATGCTGGCATCCTTGAAGAGATGTTGAAGGTCCATCTCATTCAGGAGTGGGGGTATGTACCTGCAGCAAATATTAGCATGTCGAGAAGGGAATTAGAACGACGACACTAACAGTTGAGCGAAATCATTGATCAGCATGAGGGTCTTGCTCTTCTGGGCTGCCAGGGTCGAAGGCAGGTCCGTCGTCGTCCTCAAACCTCCACCGCTCCTCTAGCCGCCTGCGCATCTCAATGTCCATGCTGTCTTCATTCTCGCATGACTGCAAAACCGGCGAGTGGAGGAGAGGACGTTGTCATGAAACACTGTCTGTCAAGCAGCCTGCGTCCACCACGCCTGACACGAAGACAGCAGGCGCAGTAAGATGGGCCATCCTTGTCCTCGTCCTCGTCCGATGACATCGGTGACGATAGAGACAGCGAGATGAATTTGAAGAGAGGGCATGGTAAGGTACAGGTAAAGGTTGATAGGGGTTCTGGAAGTGCTTAATCAATACAAGGGCTCGGATGAGGAATTGGCTGCACTCACATCGATGAAGTGTTTCCAGCCGTGGTCTTACTGCTTCTGCTTCGCGAGCTCCTGGTCCACCATGTTCTGGTATATGGCTTGTCGGTCATTTGGCTTCATCGTTGGTTCCATGATGATGGGTGAACCGACATTGTCGTCGCATGGCATAGGAAACTTGAGCGGAATATAACTACTGTTAAAAGGCTGAGAAGCAGATCCACGCATATAAGGAGAGAGATTTTCCCTTCACCTTTGTGCTTCTGCCGAAGTGCGCATTCAGCGTTTCCGACATGGCCGCTTGCATACTTGTAGGCCTGCTACAAGCCTCTTGATTGTTCTTATCAGGAACTCTTTGTTGTTCTTGCAGCCTCTTCAGCGATATTTGATGACTTGGATTATCCATGCAGGACCCTCAAATTTCCTGTGAGAGATTAACAAGTGAATTTTAACTAGCATCTATGCTGCATAGGCGGTATTGTATTGATATCTGGCATAAAGCCGCTGAGGTGACCTTGTGCACGATATCATTCCAATGCTGCTCATGTCATATACAGAACTCGGAAAAATAAGGATTTTAACATTATTTGCATACCTCCATCGGCACAAAGACATCTGAAATGCCTCATGAGCTCCAGGGAAAACGCGCTCTAAGGTGGACACGGCAGTCGAAACGAAGCGGCGCAGTCGTCGCAACTCGCGGCAAGGTGCGTCAGTCGCAGCCAAGCGCGCATTCAATAGCGCCTGGAGAAATTCACGTGCGTGTCGGACTTATGCATGAGGCTACCGTACGTTGATCAATCTCCACCCCCGGCTTACCGTCAGAGTGGTCAGCAGGGGACGTCGACACAGAAGAGGACGGGTGGGACAAAGTATGTTCCCTTCATATCATCTTCAGCATGCTGAATATGCACTACGCATGCAGCGGGGACTTGGATATGTCAGTGATGAAGGACCGGAACCAGTCCTAAAACCCGAAAACCGCAGGAAACGTATGGGTCCTAAGCCTCTTGCACGTCCTGTAAAGCGTACAAAAGTAGTAAAGTAGTCTGACTAACGAAGCCCGCCCAGAAAGGACCAGAATTCAGTACTATAATTATACTCTGCTGATGTCAAATTCATACCTGATCATGAGATGACACGGCATGCATCCCTAAATCCCAGTCAGTGCAGCGAAACTTAGAGGTGAGGCCAGATCGAGCGCAGTGCAGGAGTGCGAGGCTGGTTCGCCACCCAGCGAATAAGCGCGCAATGAGCCGAGGTGCATATGTCAGACCTCACCGGCAAATCTCGCCAGCTCAAATCTGGCAGAATCTAAGCATACAGCGTAGTTAGTACACTGCCAAAGGTATTTTAGAAATTATCTTGGATGCAATACTGCTTCTCTAGCTTGTGAGACCAGCGCTTGACTGCTATGCTGGGGGTCCGGGAGCACATCTTAGACCCCACCGGCAAATCTCGCCAGCTTCAAATTGGCAGAATCTGAACATACGGCACCATTAGCACGCTACCAGAGGTATTTTATAAATTACTTTGAAACCAATACTGCAACTCTAGCTCGCAAAGGCCTGCAGTGGTGAGTGCTTGAACCATGCCAATGTAAAGCCCGCACTCGTGTTATTTACTCATCACCTCCCTCATCGCCGCGATTGTCTTCGTCGTCACTAGCCATATCATCATTTCCTCTAGCAGGTAGGAGACCCATGAGACAAATAATGAATGGACGAATACAATGTGATAGATCTATATACTACATACTACAAGTATCGGAGCTTAGTGCTCCAACCCTCGTACTGTATCGCGAGGGGATTGCGTGCAGCAGTACACGGGGTCCTCAGTAGGACTTCGTAGGACTTTGCAACTTCTGAGCGGCGGACGGAACTTCACGAATCGATTCAACCCACTTAAACATTGTGGAATAACTGGCCGCTTGCCTCTGTGAAAGTAGATCATACACGGGTGCATACCATTTACATTGCGCTCACTGTAACTCACAATCTGCAGAATACAAGGACAACATCGGATTCCATTTAACCTCGCATCCACAGGCATATAGATTTATTCAGAATCACTGGCGAGACGTGCGTACATTCGGAGCCACACAACGACGGCTCGCTTGAAGTCAAGACGCCGTACGTGGAGCCGCTATGGTCATTATTGACCTTCAATGCACTCCTCTACTCTCAATGACTTCTCGCTCAGCGACGATGAGTAGCTTCGGAGAGTTAAGCTTTCGTACGCCCCTGTGTAGTGCACAATGCCGACTGCCGACCGTGGGGAATGCACGGTCCAGCCAGGCGTATGGATAGACGGTGCGGCCGTGGATCGCACCCACTGGGAATTAGAGTGCCGATGTCATCCACGTCGTTGTCCACATGAGCCCTATGACTGTTATTGGCCCTCTGCGGTACCTAGGCATAGATTATACATGAGTGTACAAAGCACATTAGAAGGAAAGACATACCTCAAGCTTTTATCGATATGGCCTGTGTCGTCCGACTCTTCTGATGGCTTGTATAAGTCTCCATCCTCGTCATTTTCGTCGCTGCCGCCACGACGTGTGTGTGGCTTTTCATCTGACAACCAACCATGAAGGTCGGGGTCGTCGTCTGAATGGTCTGAACTTGGGACTAACGAGGAGTTAGCGGTACCGTGACGTGTCAAAGCAGTCAACTCAAAAGACGAACTGGTGGTAGCAACCTTCGACTTGGACGCCTTCGAGGCTTACCTTCGAGGCCGTCCGGCGTTCTTCACGACAGGCATTGGAGACAATGGTTTGCGGATGGACTTCGCAGGAGGACCGTCGTCGACTCTTCATCATTGTCGTTGTGGTTGAGTAGTGAGCGTAGGTGGCTGGTACGTGCGTCGTGCGCTATCTTCAATGACCGAATAGGGAGTGGGCGGACCCACAAGAGTCAATATTTACTAAGCCACATACCGCGTGCAGTATTCTTCAGCGCGACGAACACTGGATCTGTACCAATACTATCATGAAGATGAACAGAAAGAATCACTTCGTTGAACCCATTTACCTCTCTTTTTGCGCAGTTTCTTAGTCTTTTTGCTGTCTTCAGGTTCACCCTCGTGTTCAACATCTGACTCAGGGACTCGGACAGCCTGTGAGATGGTGCATTTACGGGTAGGCGCATTCCATTCTACACCACCTTAGATCAGACTCGGCATAGCGAGAAGCAGGGACGATCTACCGTACCTCGAATTTTGTCGCCAGCTCGGGTCTTGGAGAGCCGTGGACCTGTGGCGGCAGTTGCTATATTATTTGCGCGAGTTACGAGGGTGGGTCGCAAAATTCTTACGAAGAATGCACTCAGCATCTTCATCTGACTTCTTTCTTCCCCTTCGCGGTATCGTGCACGCGTTTTTGTAGCCTTCTGCTGAGTCGTTAGAAGTTTAGGCTGTTCATTCACGGCCTGCGTAGCTGCCTCTTGTTGTGACCGGCCAGAAGCTCTGCCTTTCGGCTTCGGCATGAGCAGAAACTGGC
Organism: Phlebia brevispora; assembly: GCA_027627325.1. Classification (NCBI taxonomy): domain Eukaryota; kingdom Fungi; phylum Basidiomycota; class Agaricomycetes; order Polyporales; family Meruliaceae; genus Phlebicolorata; species Phlebicolorata brevispora. The sequence goes on from JANHOG010000690.1 coordinate 11,118, forward strand.
CCAGGGAGAAGGGTGCGCAAGGAACTTGAACTTGGGCTGATCGTGAGGGAGATGGGATGAGAGGAGAACTCCCGAAGGAGGAAGTACCAGCCCGGCATGACTCTTTTTTGCTACGTCCGACCACAGTGGATCGAGGTTACTAACGAGAGGGATAGTACTCTTGTAGCGGTGTTGGGGAGGCAACTAGGCATGGTATAGTTTGATTAGAGCTATCGATGTTTAGTAAACTTTGCATCTGACTTTGCATCTCCAGACTATCTGGCGCGCCGTCAACGCCATACGCTATCTTGACCAGCAAAGATTTGGGTGACAAAAGTTGAAATGAGCTCCGGAGCAGGCAACAATCGTCACGCTGGCACGAGATGTCCTTCTATTCGAGTGTCGATTAAGTCCTTCTAGGGTGAGTTCTCCTACCTAGCTTCAGGAAACTTGCAGGGCATGCTTTCAGGAGGAAGCCATACACAATCAAAGATATCAAGGCTGCAGAGGCGTCAGCTTGGTCTGCAAGCTTATTCCATGGCAGTTCAGATTGGTATCACGTACTTATCCAGATGTTCAGTAGAAAGGCTACTCGTATGCCGCCATTGTCATATAACATTGTCTTGTAACGTGAGGGCGATCTGAGCTACTATATTTTGCTCCGTGAACTCGGAATGAGTGCTTGGTCTTGCAATGTTCACGGTCGGTCCACTTCCCCAAAAATGGTAAGTTGAATACGAGCATATAAAACGAAGCGCAATAGCTCAATTTCCCTGCACCTCACAGGTGCAACACATACTCTTGGGTGTACTAGTTGAGCATCGGCACATTTCTGCTAGGAATATCTGTCAAACAGGGTAGCTTGACGTACACGTTGATCTCCTGCCACGCTCCTTCAGGCATACCCGCTATTACTTGGGAGGTGTTCTGCCAATATCTTACCGATGGTTGATTCCGGCGCAGGCATCAGCGGTATTATAAATTCAAGATGAGGTTTTGGGTCGTCACTGGATACGACTGTACTACTCCGGTGAGCATTACCAAGGATGCTAGCTCGCGCTTCCCTTGTGCAACAGACAGCTTGCAACTCACAAGTAGATCTCCTGTCATGTCTGCAGGACAGTTAATTGGATCATCTGTGAAGGTATCAGCATCACGGAAGTGGGAAGCAAAGATGTGGATCGAAATGTTGAAGGCAAAAACCACAGTAGATCGTGCATGTTAATCTTGATGCCTCGCTTCGTCACTGTTGCGTGCGCACGCAGGCGGGCTATAAGACTAAGCATGGGACCTCGTTTCTATCAGATTTATCAGCAGGCTGCAGACCGGCAGGCATAGGATGTATTAACTTGCTGCAGCGGAGAATTGCAATACAATCCATTCAAAAGGAGCTGGTATCCGTTGTCACAACCTAGCAGCGGCTCCTCGTTAAAAACAGTAGTGACACCCGTATCGTTCGTGTTATTAGTAAGTACATTTCCTACGCGGCTACTAAGTCGTCAACTTATGTTCATCATCATGTTCAGCATTCTGCAACTCAGGCAGAATCCTGCGGCGCCTGGGATTTGAACTCAGTGATCCACGGGGAAGGGGGGCTCGATTCCCCGCCCCCGAGCCCAGCGAGCGAGCCAGCGGGAGATCGTAGCCCTCCCCCTCCTCCACCTATGGGGATCCGCACACGCATCCCTACATCTATATGTACCCGT